>VUQG01014268.1:0-35360 GCA_015106755.1 Etia nguti | reverse complement strand
GCAGGGTGAAAGAAGAAAGTGGAGTGAACACTGCCAGCCAAATTTTCAAGGAGAAAAAGGACGGGGCTAGGGTGGAGGCTGGCGATCAAGGAGTTGAGCGACAGTGAAGGCAAGAAGGTTGAGAGGAGAGAAGCACAAGGGGTGCAAACTAATGGCTCACAGGACTCGATGTGTTGGGGGAAATTAGGACTGAGCTGTGGTGAAGGTGGGCTCTCAGACAGACACTAGAAACAGAAGCAGAAAATGGAAGAGCCCTGATGTGTCTAGAGGGGGAGACAGGAAAGAGTCTGAGGGGAAATGAGAAAGCTGAGATGGTGACATTTCTTTTGGGGATGCCAATCAGCTAGAAATTTCGCAGAATGGCACGAGCAAAGGGAGTCTGCACATCAATGATACAGTGAAAACGCTGGAATTATTGGATTGTGTAGTGGGTACAACACAAGCCAAGTCTCCTTGTTACAGTTTCATAACCAGAGCTCACAATACAGGTGCTTACCAATTACCCTCCTCTGACTGAAACATTTATGCATACATGAAAGAGAACAACTCAATTTACGATGCTATGCTGTGACATATGCTATAATAAATTCCATAATAAGTTAGTCATTTTAATAAAAAATAAATATTTAAGTAAGGCTGACACACCAGTAAGATGTTTACTGAATAAAATGTGTCAAACCCCGAGAACGCCATTAGGTAGTCCTGATTAACATAAATGACTGGGAGGCAACAATGTTTGGAGAAATAAATGAACTCTACTACACTGTCCTCAATTTGCATCTCTTGGGTCTTGATGTTTCTCAAGTCATAGCTTACACTTGTTCGAGTGAGGCCAGACATTATTAGAGTTGGCATTTATCCGGTGTTGTGCAAATTTAAAGTTTGTACAAGTACAAGCTACAAATGTGATGGTTACCCCACACAGAGAACATCATAACGTCAAGTGACGCTATTAATCTCCCCAAACATCGGTATTATTTAATCAGAATAGATTTTTTCTCCCCCCTCAGTTAATTTTAATTGAACCACGCACTCTATTATACAGATATTTCTGAAGCAAGTTTCCATGGGATTATTTACTTCTCTAAAACTTCCCCAGGCCAGTAAAATGTTTTGAGAAAAATGGTTAATTTCTACAATTTTCCATGGTTTTCACTGGCACATGAGTCCTTCATAACAAATAAGTGCAAAACTGTTGAGTTACAAAAGACATTTCTCCTCTTATGCTCTGTTATATAACTGACAGAATAAATTAGAAACAATTTTAGGTGGTGCAAGTATTTCAACACCCAGTGTTCTATCAAAGGCACATTTTTTAATTCAATCTTTCATTATCAGGACAATTTTCTTCAGCCTGTGCTTCTTTACAGAAAACAGATTAAAAAAATAATAAAGTCAGTGAATCACTGCAATGCACTGTAATGACAAAAATCAATCATACATACTGTTATAACTTGGCCTTTTTGAGATTCTTAACCCGAAAAATTTTACTTCTTGGCTAAACAAGGATTTTAAAAAAAGCTACTCTGTTGGCTTTCAGACTGCATTAACTTACATCAATAAAACAAGCATACTCTGTCAATTTCACCCTTCCACTTTATCTTTGGGCCGGCAGAAAACTGATTTGACTCTGGCACATCACGTCAGTCTTTCATGAAATCACTCACTTCTTTCAGGGTGCAACAAAATGCTCCCTGCTTATTAGACGAATCGCTTGCTGGCACGTTTGGAGGAATATTTGAGTCAGTTCACACCATCAAATGATGCTAAGCCCAAACAAGTCAAACTGAAGTTAGCACCGTCCTCCAAGAAGGACAATGATATGTCCTTAGATGCTTTAAGCACTGCTGAATTTTTAAACAACTTTAGCTGACAGTTTCAGAGTTTCCTCTATAAGTTTGCTTTATGTTCCTTTCATCCCGAGTTCCTGTCTGCGAGCGCCTATTACCTGTAAGAGTCTGAGTGATGTGGTACCGCTATGCTTTTTGGAAATGACCTCATCCAGATAATGGGAAGGAAAACTGGCTTGAGGAGAGATCATACAGCATGTATTTTTTTAGGAAGCAAAACAAGGAGAAAAAATTTCTTTCTTAAAAAACATCAGCTCTGAAATGCGTTTTTTTATTGTACAAAACACCAAAAGAGCAGTTTTACTTTTCAACACTAACAGCAACACCAAATTCATAGGGATATTTCCTGTGATGTTTTTGAAGTAAACAAAAAGCTTCTCTGGACTTTGTGGGTAATAAGTATATTTCATGTTCTTGCCTGCCCTGTGATGAGTCAGTCCTTGTTACATAAACGCCTTAGACAGAAAGTCTGTTTATACAAAGGGAAGAGATTTAAACTCATATCATGCTTGCATAGAGGAATCTGTGATGATTTAATCTTTATCAATGTCATTCACTTTATAATGTCACTTTCATTCGAATGTCAGCGCGACTTCAGCGCTGTCTGTCATGGCAATTTGACAAGAAGACAGTTTATAAAAATCTGCATTGATGTTTTTTGGGACACTTGTCAGGTTTTTTTTGATAATATAGCAACAAAAACAAGTGGAGTGCTTTTAAAGCAGCTAATCACTACAGACACATTGCCATGCAAAGCAGTTTTGACCTGGTTGGTGCTAAAAATGCCCTGCAAAAAGAAGCAAAAATAAACTCTTCCAAGCTTGTGTCCTTCAGATGTCTATGAGTAAGAGCAGTGAGAATTTCATCTTATTCTTCTGAGGTGAAACTAAAACTTGATTACTTGACTTCTCCCCATTACACAGAGGCTCTGCATATGCCTGTGAGCAAATTATGAAGATAACCCATTGGTCCTTATCTGACTTTATGGGCTTCATCGAATTAACACAGGCTACAACATTTTGATTTAATGTCTATTAATGAAACCCCAACTATTGTTAACCATGCATTTAGGGTTAAGCCTCTTTATAGAAAAAAAAGGTTGTCTAAGCATATCAGCACTGGTTGAATGCTGACTCCAATCTTCTATTTTCAGTACAGTTGTAGAGAAAGTCATAAAAACAGACAAAACCTCCCCACTTAACTTGAATTTGAGTTTCAATCTGGCTTTTGGGTCTCAACAGCCAGACTGAAATGAACATGATATGTCTAGAGGCCAGCAAATGTTTTTCTTTACTTGATCAGAGTGCTGTTTCTGATACATTTGATCACCAAATTCTTTTAATTTGCACATTATATTGGTAAGGTTTTGAACCAGTTTGCCAATTAACTTTCTGGCAGATGGTTCTTTGTAGCACCAGATGACTCGCTAAGCACCCTCCGAAAATAAATTTTGTGCCTTTATTTTTCTACCTCTGCCAAAGGAGGTGGGGCTTCTGTGTGCAGTTGCCGTTTCTTTGTTTGCCTGTCGGCAGAATTAAGGAAAATACCGTCAGGTTGATTTATATTAAAACTGTTAGAGAGGTGCAGCACAGACAAAGGAAAAAAAATAAATTAATTTCAGTAATAAAAGTTGTATCTTTTGGGCTCTTCATTCTTATACGATAGATTAGAGCAACTGCAAATGAAAGTCAAAACAAGATAAGTGATCAGATGTGTTACAGTGAAAGAGTCTGGATTGAAATGTGGTGTGAGGTGGGTAGCATGGTGCAAACTTCACTTCACTGAAACAGTGCACAAAATCATCAGGGTTTAGGTGAGAACAGACACAGTAACAAGCACATTAGTAGCTTCTCCTCCATTTTTCATGGTTACAGTCCCACCCTAATGCATTATTAGTCGTTATAAAAAACAAACTAATAATATATTTGGTAGCACTTCACTACGATCATTCTGCATAAGAATGTGTATTTAACCCGTTTAAACAATCAATCAGTATTGTCGTTTCTCTTGCGGTGTCATCAACATACACGCCAGGAGAAGAAAAGAAAATTAAAAGAAATCTGTCTTCAATTTTGCAACTTTCTACCGCACAGTGATTGCACAGGACACCTAGTGGGAGGCAACCTGTCTCCAAACAATCACGGTGTGACTCGGACTGATTGGTGAAAGTCTGGAAATAACTGCTGCTTAATCAATAAACACAGAAAGGTTGCCAACATGTTCCAAACTAGCAGAGTCAGTCTGCGCCAGTGAGCGTAACGTATCTGTTTGCAGTAGCGGACTTAAATCAAGTGGTTGTATTCTGCTGAAATATTCTTATGTAAAAACAAGGTGGTCGAGCACCTACGTCATACTGCAATTAGATTCCCGTCTTGCAGCAACTACGTCAATACTTGTAGAGGAATTTCTGTTTCAGATCTATGAGATTCTGGCTGGACTCTGAATGTAAGTAGTTAATGTAAATTTATTTGTTTGTAGACGGCAAGAGATTTGTGATTTCTGCCAATTTATCATCACAAACAGACTCCATCTAATCGCAAACTTGACCCTATGCTGTCACATACTTATAGCAGACTGACTCCCTAAAAAGCTATCAAAGCTACCGCGGATAAACAAGCAGAGAAAACCATCAGCACTGGCCGTAGCAATACTGCAGCAGAGTCCCAAACATTAGTACTGTGAATTCCTACATGGATCCAGCTTTAACAGCATTTCTACACATGAGCAGGTAAACTAGCGCTGGAAAGAAGTGGGGTGTCTGCAGAATTTCAGCAGACTCAGGCCAACCAGAGGAAGTTCTCTAACAAAGAGTGTAGGATGTGTTCATGTGTAATGATGCTGAAGTAGGATGATGAGGAAGACCCACAGGGACTTGCTTTTTCTTATATGTCAGGAATCTTTGTGATTGACACGTGCCAAGTTTGTTCCTTCTGCCTCTTTCTGCTTTTTTCCCAATAATGAGCTTTGGCAGGGCTCATGAAGGATTTAAATAGATCAAATCCGATGACGATAACTTGTGGATATATCACAGAGAATATCAGAGAGGGAACACTGTGATTTAGCCAGCAGGGGTGATTATTACGAGTGGTAGTGATGGAAATGGAGCAAATATAGAACTTAAGATACAGTAGTAAAAAAACAGAGTGCAAGGATAGACTGGTGAATGAACATATGGATAATTAGCCCTTGTCCTTAATTAGAAAGGATAAAGATTGTTACTTTTAAAAAAACTGAGACTAAACAGAAACTTAATTCAGAGCAAATGACAGCTGGCCTTCATGCTTTCATGCACTCTCAGCATTACAAGAGCACAAAGTGGAAAAGGTGTGCGGAAATGCACTCAGAACAATCAGCCTCTCTCTGCAGAACCCATTAGTTTGTGTCAAATATTACACATGAGTTTCCATGCTCTGTTTGTTACTGATGTACGAGTGTGCAGCCACCAGCCTGATTAACGTCTTGAAAACACAATTCAGGAACATTGCTACGACATGTACAAACGGGCTTTGTGTTTTACTGATTGTAACTTATGCTCAGATGTCCAAGTAAATCTTCTAAAATCAAAATGTTGCATACACATTGTATTCAAATGGAGATTATACCCCTGGGTTAGCCCCTCAGGCCAATTAGCACTGATAAGTCCTCCTCCAGTAGAAAGAGAGATGGTGCCTTGCTGGGATTTTCACCCTCTTATCTTTCAGCTCTCATTGTTAGCAAACCTATACACACGAGGGAGCAGCCATCATTTTAATAAGCACCACATGGGAGGCTGACCTGCACTGTGGGCAAATTAATTTTGCTCAGTATAGTGTGGATGAAGAACTTTGAAATCAAGCTACAACATGTAGGGGTTAAAGAGCTCTACGGTGTGGTTATAAGTCACAGATACAACACAAATACATCCAGGTAGGACTAAAAAAAGATCCTCGGGACTCACAAGCACATAGACACACACAAACAGCGAGGCCTGGGGGACTTCACTTGTGAATGAGATGTCAGCATAGTTTGGTAGTGTTCCTCCTAGGCCTCGAGAAAAGCACAAAACAAATGTGCAAAGAGATAGAAATAACAGCTACAGAATATGTCAAGGGTGAGAAATGCTCGCCAAGCTGCCTTTTTTTCTTGGCCTTTCCCTGTGCTTCTCTTTCAGGAAAAGCTCATGAAGACGCTCCGTTGTTGCTCTGCTGGGCAGGAAGCAACAGCTTCATTAAAGGAGACTCACTACAGCTGACCGACTTCACATGTGCGCTATTTTTATCCGAAAAAGAACGCAGAAAGGGCAGCGGCTTGTGCGTAGGGTGTACTCACGACACATGTTGCCTTCGTCATCGCCGAGCGGGCAGTCTATACTGAAGTCACAGAGTTTGTCCAGCGGGATCTCAGGCCCGTTGTGACAGTGGTACTGGCCTTCCAGTGTGATGTTCATGCTGGGCGAGGACACTAAACAGAGAAGGGAAAAGAAGAAAGAAATAGAAATTGACGGTTTGCAGGAGATACTGTAGAACTGTTTGTGAAAACAAAGCATTTTCACAGCTCAGGTAGAGTTTAGGAGATGTTTTGCTTGTTGGCAGCAGAATCAAAAGAATGCACTGTAACAAAAACAACAAATGACAAAAAACCCTCATCTTTGGAGACAAGAAAAAACGGCTCCCGATTTAGGTTTAGGTTTACTTGTTTAGTGTTGCTGTTAGACTGATACGTTATTTATATGTTATTTTCTTGCTGACTCAGAGAAAATATACAGTTACTACATAAGAGTTTATCAGTGAGTAATAACAGCTAATATAACCCCTGAGTGTAAACCTTGTGTTACATCAGCTGACTGCCAGCACCATCATGAACAACTTGGCTTACGCAGTATGAGCATCTGGCTTTGACTACAGTACACATCCATCAGACAAGGAACACAAACACCAAAGAAAAAACATGACCCAGATACAGTTAGCAGATACACATGGAGTGGGAGAACACACATAATAACAAAGGCACCAATTGATGTCACCGGTCTCAGCAACTCAATTGTAACCAGGAGCATTTGCATATCTATGCAAATCAGAAAAGTGATATCTCACCTTCACCTTAATAATCAGAAACTGATCACAGCAAAGAGAACAAAACAGAAAGGCGGAAAGAAAAAAAAACTGTACACTGATGGGAATCTTGTTTTTTTCCAACGTCTCTCATGGAGGAAAAAAAAAAAAGGGAAGTGATTCTTATCATGACTGACTGGCTGCGCCTACTGTAGTTTGCCCTTGATCTGTAATATGCAGATTTGTTCTCTGCTCAGATGAACTTGGAGTTAAAGTCTGATAACGATTTCAAGGCAGGAGAGGCAGCGTACAGCACAGGCTGGTAGCTGGGACAACTATTCTGGCTAAATTTCAACATGAAGTTTGTAATGAATTAACTTTTTGTTTTTCATTTTGCATTATGTTCTGCGTGACATGATGATAAAAACCTTGGGCACCACTTCTGCGTCACAGGCTCGCAGAAAATATGCCAGACCAAGTTAAATTGCAGGATAAATCCACTTTTATAATCCTTTACTCTTTGTTCGAATTGATTCAGGTTTATTTAGATGGCACTGAGTGAAAACAATAGTTATCTCAAGGCACATTTATATAATTTATATGATAAACACGCACCAGCATAACAGACTGAAACCAAATGACACCTTATAAGCAACCACTTAGCGACAGTAGGGAGGTGGAAAAAAACAAGCAATCCTTTTAAGAGGATGAAATCTTCAACAAAGGCAGCTTTTCATAACACTTTTTGGACACCCTGATAGTAAAGAAATGCAACAGTCCATCCTCAAAGTTGGATTTGGTGTCTCAGGGTGATACTGACTAGAGTTTCAGCATAACTCTGAGACAGGATTTTCCTCAATTTTATGCTACACTTCACTATAACTTAAAAGAAGGGGTCACAGAAACATTGTTTTATATGTGAGGTGAAGGACATAATCTTGGCTCACAATATTATTGGAGGTCAATGTAAGTAGACTGCATTTCTGAGTTTTTAAGAGCAAAATACAATAAGCCAATTTCATTCAGGACCACAATAAAGAAAAGAACTTTTGAGTATGCAGTTCTTTATATTTAAAGATATGACTTATTTCTGGAGCCTCCGTCTCCTTCCATGCCCATATATGGAAATCCTGAGCAGGCATCAGTGAGGACAGAAGAAGGAGCTGGGGTGAAGATGGGTTGCAAAGCAGTTTGCAGATGTGCACCAGGCATGGGCCAGCTAAAGGAGGCTAAATATTGAGCCTTATATGAGATTTACCAATTGGAAGTGTAGAAGGGCATCAGCTGGGTTGTCAGTTGATGTGGGCTGGTATTGATCTGCCTGAACTTGACTTTGTGGCCAGCCATAACTAATGCAACGCGTGATTTTCATCTGAAGTGAGAAGGAGCAAGTTAGAGGTTATCCAGGGCATTAAGGCTTTAGATTATCTTTATAGTTTAATTACTTTGTGTCATCTAGCATCGCAGATAAGTATAGGCGGGTAACTACGCAGCACTGGTGAGTGCATTGTTTTAATATATCACTGGCTTAAACCAGTGAAAGCCACCAAAGTCCATATGTATGTCAAAAGGAAACAAAGCAAACAGCAAGAAAAATGCTAAAGCTCATTCATCCACAGTATTACTATTACATTTTAATGTACTTCTTGCTTTCAGTTCTTTCAGTGTATCTTACCAATAAAGGCTGATAAAGAAACATAATTACTATAAGTGGATGAAGGTGTTGACATAAAGAACGTAAAGATGTGGCAATAGATGCAATTGAATATGTCTCAGATAACATTTGGATAAGCAAACATCTAATTAGTTGCACAGGAATTACTGTCTACTTAGAGTGCAGCAGAGGCCCAACATTTCACACTTATGCTGTATTCTGACCAGACTTCACTCTTTTTTTCCCCCCACAGTGTGGTGGAGAAAAACTTAAGGCCCAGCGGGAAACTGGCACAGTTAAGTCTGTGGCTTAGAAAAAGAGGGTGCCATTTTTATTGGACAAAACACATTAGTCAGAGGCCTCCCACAGCACACCATTGTGGTAGGAAAGTCACATTAACATGTCAGTGAGTAATCCAGTTCAAACCCCTTTAAAGCCTGGCCTGAGTAAATGACTGATAATGAGTCTGCTTTAATGTCAGTGTTTATGAAGTGCATTCCTGAGCTTTGTTTTGTTTTTTCACAAACTAAATGGAGCACGCGCTTGCACACACGAAACTGCAGTATCGCTAACATGTGAAATTCACGGAGGAACGGAGAAAAAGGCAAATACGGTATTTTATTCAAATGAGGTAAGGTGGAGTCTTGTTTGCCTAGCGCCCAGTGTGGGGGTATAGATGTGGTTTTGCTATGTGTATTCAGTCATGCTCAACACATGTATTATGCATTGCTTGTGCTCAGTGGCTTCCTTTCTGTATAATGTTGACACCGCAAGCTGAGCGATTTATCAAGAAAGGGAAAAAAAGTTACCAAGAGTACATTGAAGCCTTCGGGCGAAGTATGTAAATTCATCGATTTATCTTAGTTTGATGACAGTGGAGTAAAAAGTATCAAAGTGGCAGTGTCACTAACTTTAAGCTCCCGAAGCAGGTAAGAGCAGCCAGATGTGGCTGCTGCACTTCTGGCCTACCGCAGTTCTTAAATCACACTTGTCAGATTGTGAAAACAAGTGGGTCAGTGAGGGATGAATTGCCTGTGGAAGTAAGTGAGTTTTGTTATCCTTGTGCTCATGGGGCTGGCTTTGCTTTGAAAGGGGAATGATGTATAGATGGTGAAAAGCTGGAGAGGTGACTGGAGAGGGCACAGCTGCTGCTGGTACGTGACAAAACGTATACAGAAATCCAGGAATCATGGTGGTAAATGGTTAACAATTAGTACCGCAGTGCAGCGTTTTTAACCAAAAACAAAGCAACATAAAAAACGGGGGCTATTTTTCCACAACAGTGGGTTTAAGATAATTGATCTCATAATCTGGGAAGCCACCAGCTATTGTCTGATGATCTAGCGTCTGACCCCAGGGGCTAAATGGCCAATATGCCAGTATTTCCAGATAGCAGAAAATAATTGTCAGGTTCAAGCCTTCCTATTCTGTGTGCTAGCCATTTATTAAGAATGTATTTTTTAAAATTTATTTAAAAAAAAGTCTTTGGACACACTGACCTATGAATCATTCATTCATAAAAAAAAAGCCAGCGTTGTGTTTATAATGTGCAGAATGTCCAAAACAATTTAAAGAAACTGGAGAACTAGAGGACAAAAGAAGAAGTGGAAGGCCTAAAAAACTACACAGGACCTAAGAGATTCATCTGGACCCTCATTTGATCCATCTTATGTTTGCTGAAGCCTCATCAGTAATGGTCTCAATAGAAGGGCAGTTATCAAGAAGCCAATGTTAAGGAGGGGAAACAAATTACACAAGAACTGGATTGAAAATCTGTGGCAACAAGTCTTAAGGAGTGAGGAATCCAAACTTGGAATTTTTTAAGAGAGTCTACAGCCATCTATAAACATGTAAAACATGTGCTGTGATGGTTTGGGGCTGAATTTCAGTCAGTGATGTTGGGAATCTTCTAAAAACCGAAATTGGAATTATAAATGCAGAAAAGTACAGTCAGATTTTGATCCACCATGTAATAACATTTGGCAAATGTCTGATTGGTAGTGGGTTCATTTTTCAGCATAATGATCCCTAACCCACTGCCAGTGCAGTAAAAGCATACCTAGATAGAAAAACACACAAAGTAACATTATCAATTATGAATTGACCTCCTCAAGCCCAGACCTCAACATTATTGAAGCAGTGTGGGATCATCTAAAGGCTCCCAACATCCAAAAGGAAGCTTTGAATGGCCTTCAATAAGCCTGGAGAACTATTCCTGTGGTCTATTTAAATAAATTACAAGAAAGCTGCCTCAGAGACTTCAGACTGTGTTGAAGAATAAAGGTCTTCATACCAAATGTTGACCTTAAAGCTCACTAAAATTGTACAAACTCTATTGTATTTGTATATGCTGTATTTTCATATGTGTTTGGACGTTTCAATAAATTGCTGCACCTATTTCCCATTGTCCTATGAAAATATAAAGGAACAAGGGTAGGCTTGGGACTCAGTATTGTAGCAAAAAACAAAAAGAAATTAAATCCCTTAAGTCTGATTGCAACAAGTGCAAATACCTTTAAGGCTGGATGCAACATTCGCAAGCCTCTCAACTACGACGTTTTTGAAATGTAAGCATATAAAACTTTCTTAAATCACGTACGGCTCTGAAAGGAAAAACACGCCGCCGTCACAGCGGGTCCTAAAGGGATATTCACTTTTATCCAGTGACAAAGCAAACCATTTCGGAGTTCAACAAAGATGCTGGATTTCTGTCACAGGAGGGGAAAAAAAAGCTATGGGATAAGTTTCCATAAAACTACACAAATATTCTCAAGACAGACTCATTGTCTCGAGACAATTCAGCCTTTGCTTTTTATATCTGCACATTATGTTTTCAGTGAAATTATGTAGAACACAAATGTGCAACTTTTTCTTCCAAAATAATGCTAGCCGCACCACTGGCGGTTTTTTTCAAGGTCTACAAGATTTCAGAGTCAGAGTCGGAGGATTGTATTGACACTGGTATCCAGAAACAGGAAAGACCCTGAGAGAACACCTTGCTGTGATATTACTTCTCAGCTATGGTGTTTTTGTGTGAGGGGAGTGTGCTGAAGCCATCCTTCACAATCTAAAGCATTCAAGTTATCACGGCTGACTGTTAACAACTGTTAATGGATGACTGGTGAACAATTAACAAGTAACTAGACAAGAGTCATTTAGAAAGTACGATCAATAGGCAGCGAGAGTCACTTCACTAGTCCATCATAGTTAAAAGCTGCTTCTAGAGAGAATGTGCAGGGTTTTTTAAATAGGCCTCAGTGTGTCACTGTTATTTAATTACTGCTACGTGACTTGCTGGATATCCTGGAAGACTTTTTCTGTATCCTCTGAGGACATAGTAAACAGGGAGTACAATATTTTGTTTTTTGTATGCCAATGTAAAGTCTCATTAAAACTGGACCTTTTTGATAGCAGCTCTGCAATACTTTGGATCTCTAAACAGAATTAAATTCATTTCAATTTAATTAAAAATGGGGGAAAAAAGAGCAGCTTTTAAGTTAAATATGGTTTTCGTGCATTTCACTGCCAGTTGAGCATGTTTGAGTTCAGACGTGTGCTCGGTGGAGTTTAGCATTTTGTGTTTGTCATCTAATTATAAGCCAAGTTGTTCTATTTCTTTTAAAAAAACAACCTTTTATTCATGCCATCTGCTTACAGGATGGAAATTGGAGAGGCTTCATCTACAAGATCAAAAGCAAAAAATGGGAATTAATTTACAGCAAAAGTTTAAAAACTTAAATGTCCTAACATGTGCCTTAAATGCAGTGTCATAAAAACCTGTTGAGGTCACTGACTGCAAAAATGGGCAATTTTTATTTATTTCTTTTAATGGTTTAAACATTGTTCGAATGTGCTGTTTGTCTCCCGTTCCAGATCGTCTTTCTAACAAATCTGACAGCAAAAAGTCCATGAAAATAAAAAAATATAGAACTTGATTGTGTTATTAAAAAATTGACAAAGTGTAAACAAATGAATACACAAACATCTCAGGCCAACCAAAAGATGAGAAAAATAATACTTAGACAAAGTTTTAAAGTCAGAGAAAACATTTATTTGCATTGGCTCGTGCTAAAGCCAAACTATGGCTTAGGATGGGTTTTCTGGTTCAAGCTCTTCCCTCATGGCAGACACTGAAGCACCAGTGAGCTTAGCTGAAATCAATTCAACAGTAGTACTTAACATTTTAGTGTTTTTGCATAACCCCAATAAACATATCGCATTTAGATTCCACTGATAGAGACATTACACTCGGCGAGATATCAAAAGATCTTGCAAACCAGTTTGTCTTGCCATTTGAATAAAACTTCTGACATGGTTTGGTGGATATCGCTTGTAGATTTGAATACAAACAGACGCATCCTTGTTGAAGACAAGCTGCAAAAACACAATCTGGAGTCATAGAGAGGGTAGACTCATCCAGAAATTAATATGGTTTTTGTTTTCCTACAGATGAGCAAGCACGTCAGTCACATCCTAAAATCCTCTGTGTGCTCTAAAACAACAACAACAAAACCAGTCTGAAGAACCGCCTGGCTTGAGATCTGCTTGTGCTTCGTGTGGATAGAATGCCAATAAGCAGAAAAGGGAAAACACAACAGAAAAAATATCTTCGCAGACTTGATTGAGTCTAGCAGACGATTCAACGGTAGTTAGAAGTCATTTATCCGATTTTGCTCATTCATTACTTCGCAATCTTCCATCTTATGTGCCATAATGGTGGCCTGTCCTCTGTCACAGGGGACAAAAATCTAAAGGAGCCCGAGCATGGGTGGTGCAACTATCTTGCCACCCCATTAAAGGCAAAATTTAAAGATATTTATGGAGATTTATAGTGGCTGCAATACTCAAGATGGATGCAGCTGGGTTTCCCGCTGGACAGTCGACAGGACAAGAAGTATTCGCTCATGAATTCAATTAACTGCGCACAGCCACGCTCGATTGGTCCGAGCTCTGCCCAATCACCATCACTATCTGTCATGCTCCCTGCTGGAGAGAGCCGCATACACACGAGCAGACATGGAGAGGGAAAAACATCTATTCTACACTCCTCAGATTTTTTTTTCTTTTTTACTGCAGAAAAATGACAGATATTGTACTGAGTGTAAAATAATAAATGTGTATTATATTGCTGAATTACCCATCTGTTTTATCTTTTTTTTTAAAACTTACATACAGTGCCTGACCCAAACATTTTCCATACATCTCCTCCACTTTTTAGGTTTATCGATATTTTTACTCTGTCTGATCTAAACTATAAATGACAGACGAGATAACAGCCTCAAAACAATGAGCAAGTAAACACTGACGCTATTGAACTGGTTCTAAGAATTCTCAACTACAGCTACACAACAAAGGCCACATTGAGTTTATAGCAATGTCACAATGTGAAACACTTGGCGACTCTTGAAAAAGTTGAAAGACAGACACAGCACTCTTAAACCGAAAAGCTAAGCATTTTGGCTTCCACCATCTTGGGACTTTGAGGTGACTGACAAACTGGGAGACACATATATGGTAGCAAGTTCATCAGTCTCAAGATTGCGTTACTGCTCTATTGTCTATTTGACTCTACATTGGGGTAAATTTACAAAATGATTAACCAAATAAACATCATGATATACTCAAGCTTGAAAAAAGTTAAAGGACAGAGTATAAGTCACTGATCAAGAGGTTGTAGATTTTTTTTTTTTCATCCTATACAATCACTCTTTATGCAACCTTTGAAGGTTGAAGGGACTTTTGCCCTGGCATGATCTATAGAAATTATTTGCCTTTTTACAGTAAATACAGTCTGGACCTGGACCTGGTACAGGTGCAAGGTGTGTTTTCTGTGTCACACACTGTCCGCTAGCTAAAGTTACAGCTTCTGTATTTCCCACAGAGAGAAAAGAGTGAACGCTAACTGCATTCACAGACAGAGAAAAGTGTAAGGAAGACTGGACAGGAGAGGAAGAAGAGAGGTTACATCTAAAAGTAAATACTACTCTGGGAATTTAAAACTTACATATAATGTCCTCACTTCTAATCACATACTGGATGTGTATATGATGTGTTTTGAAACATTTTGTAATTTAATATTGTAAAACATTGTCCAAAACAAACATAAGTTATACTCAATTTCTGTAATTCAAACGTTGCATGAAAATACTGGAGTTTTTAGCAGGATAAACAGGTTAGTTTGCTGTACTGTGATGGATTTAGAGTGAAGAATAGTGTGTTGGACTGGTGCACAATGGCTGTGGTGCTTATGGTCAGTACTCAGTTATGTAGCGGAGATTAATTTGCATTTGTAGTATAAACCAAGGATGTCAAACATAAGGCCCGGGATCCTGAACCGGCCCAGAAAAGACTCCAATCAGACCCACTGGATGTCTTTGGAAAATTTTACAGAGGTAAAGATTTTAGACTTTTAATTGTATTTTCATGTATTTTACAGTTTGCCTTACTGACAAAGTAAAAGATACACAATGATAAACAAATTAAGGTGGCTGTTTTTTCACTACTAAATGTCCACAGTATACAGTATATACAAGAATGCAACATTTTCTGTGGATTAACAAAAATGTTCTGGAGGCGACCAGAAGATTTTACCTAATTTTACACATTAGTTTCTTACAATAAATCCAGAGTGTTGTGCTGACAGATTGCTCTCATTAACTACAGCAGCATTTCTTTATCATGTAGAGAAAACTGAGACTTACTATTGAAATTGCATTTCTTTTTCTTATACTGAGATATTTCAGATTGATTAAATGTGATTAAATGTGCCGGTAAACTCACCCTCTACAATGTAGGCAACAGAAAATAGTTATTTTAAAAAAAATTCTCTTTTACTGCTTGTGTCCTTCACAACAGATTCAAGCTGAGTACATTTATTAGAATTAGAATTTAGGCAGGAATAACATTTATATTCTCATGTACTAAGGTTCATTTACCTTTACATAACGCATGGCAGAGTTGTCCTTCAATGAGCTACTTTTTGAGTACATTACAGAGGTTGTACTTTTTCACTTTTACTCAAGTAAAGAAGTTGCTTTAGTACTGGAGTATTTTTTAAACACAGTGTCTGTACTTCTACTTAAGTAAAGAATGTCTGTACTTTTGCCACCTCTGTAATACTTGACCTTAAAAAACTGAATATTAAAGTTTGGTTTCTGTGTAAGTGCTATAAAATAAATTCTACTTGATTTGACACCCTCTGTATACAAAAATGAACCCAAAAGGTTCCTCTTGTGGTAGAACAACAGCTATACTAAACAAGCTGATTCTAAGAACTGTGATTGTACTTAGTTCTTGCAGTGTGGGTACAAAAGATAGAAGCACTTTCTACAAGTTATTAGAAATCTGAGAAAGTTATAAAATTGCCGGTGTGCACTGCACACAGTCTAAAAAAAGGTATTTAAATATAAAACTATAATTTGCATATGTGTAACTTTGTTTTGTTGTTGACTTTCACACAGCTATAATGATACTGTATAATTCCTAGCATTGTTTCCTCTGGTTATTTTTCTCAGTTTGGTTGCCCGTGGTCTGATTTCATAATACATTTTATATCACCACAAAGCTTTCAGGAAAATAATATCAAAATTAGAGCCAGTGGAAAATTTCTCTCAATGTAGTTTTTTCCCTTTTTCTGCAATTTTCTGGCCATTTCCTTAAAGTATACAAAAGAGTGAAATTCACAAAGTGCATCATTGTATAAATCTCACATATGACTCATGACATGCTGGCTGTTCGGACTTTTGTTGTTTCTTGCATTACCACGGCTCTGCATCTACGAAGCTAAGTAAACATTGTTACCAACCAATAATACAGATCAGCTTTGACATCAAAGCGTCTTCCCCACAGACGGGGCGACTGTGGTGAGACTGTAGCCTTTGTTTTGTATAAAATGATCAGTATTATGCTACGGGGCTTTGATTCCACAGCACTGGCCTTGATGTTTCATATCTTTTTCAGTCTGATGAGCAGGTTTGGGTTCATTTCATATGAGAAATCATATCAGTGCACTAACTTTAAGGTAAAAAGTCATAACCACTATTTTCACTCCACTACAGGAAGAATGTTTGCTACCCATTGCTGACACACTGATTTCTTCAGAAGGTGATGCAATATATCAGAGGCTTTTTTAAGGACGTAAATTCTGTTAATGTTGTTGAAATTTGTACCAGCTATAGATCAAAGTCATAAAACATCATAGAGCAATACTTTTTAGTGCACTGAACAGGATCAGTGAAAACTCTCACAGACATAGAGCTTCCTCAAGAGCTTGAAGACATTTCAAATAGATAACCATTTAAATATGAAATATACTGTAGGTTAGGGTTAGGCCATTGGTAGAATATATGATCTATCAGTGTTTGCCAGTTAATAAAACTGTGTGTGTATCTGCCTTAACTTGGTGAATATATAACTTGTAAAGTTTGATTGCTAAAGCCTCAGTCACACACACCTGGAAACCTGCAGGGAACTCCTCGCCAACCCCTTGTAGCTAGGGAAAAATGTGTATTTCTCGACTGGCTTGTGAGTGGTTGATGGCTATCGCCAGAAGGAGCTGTGCCAAAAATCTCTTTGTGATTGTTTTCATCACCAGTAGATAGCCTGTGTCTTTCATGCAGTTAACAGAGGCAATGTACCTCTTTGCACCCAGTTTCATGTAGCAGTGATAACAATCTCCAGCAACCATTCATCAGTTGGTTGAGGAATACAAATTTATCCCCAGTGACACGAGTTTGCTATGGGTTTCCTACTGGTCTCTTGGCCTGCGTGACAACAGCCTTAGCAGTCGATTTCACAGCATCTACCACCAACCTCCAGCAACCACTTGTCCACTGGTTGAGGGATACAAAGTTTTCCCTAGTGACTGAAGGTTGCCAAGGGGTTGCCAACCAATCCCTAAGCCTCTTTCACTGGGGCCTGAATTGCCCACAAATTCCCTTCTGTAATGTTAAGATAATGCTAAGAATTGTACACATTATAGCCCAATAAAAGATTACTGTGGCTATAAGCAATGACCGGTTAAGCTACTTCCCAACCCTTCTGTACCTACATAAAAATGATTACATAAAATGTGCTGTTTAATATTAAATGGATAGGAGAAACTCAATAAACAGATTCACCCCAGAAGTCTTTAGGGATAAATATGCTTTACAGACTGTAATTAGATTTAATGTTGCTTTAACTTGATTGACTTTTTGTCAATACTAGTTTAAGTCCATAACATCCAGAAATTTCCTCCTCTTTGCCAGGTTAGGGCTGATTCAGACATCTGTTCCATTTGGCGTATGCATGTTGTGAACACTCTACTTGGTGCCCTGGGCCATTTAACACTTGCTCAATATCTTAAAATGAAACTGCCTGTGTAGATTGCCTTGGAAAGGTGCCTGCAACAGAAACACAGTTTGGGTTGAGGGGATGCTGCTTGCAGAAAGGCCTAAGGCAAGAGATTAGAGGTAGAATGTGATAAAGCTTAGTACTGCCAGAAAGGCTCTTGTCTTGGCAAGTTGTATCTTATGTTAATTGATGAGCTTTGTTTTCCTGTTTTTAACTTTCTCCTAGTTTTTTGTCCTCTTATATTCTCTCAGTGATCCTAACATGTTTTCAAAAGACTTCAAAGTATCCCCAACAAATTACAAGATCAACAGAAATATCCATATAATTACCTCCAGGTATATCTGACAAATAATTGGACTTGGATTGCCTTCAAGGCTCCTAAAGGGTTTGAACGCAAAGTAAATGGTAACTTCTTTTTAATATACTTAGCTTAATTTATTTATGAAGTAGAGATCTGTGATCAAAAACTGTATTTTTATAGTGCTCTTTTAAGCCAGACCCTGAGGCACAGTATAATCCATAATGTATGTTGTAAAAGAAAAAACAAAGAATAATTGGTTATGTTGAGATGTATTGAAAACATAACCTTACTAGAGATGTTAATATAATCTACAGAACTGATATCATGGATTTTAAAGATGGAGGCCGTATACACTACTTTTCTTTGCGTGTACAAAACAGATAGTAGGTGTACAAGAAATACTTGTCGTACACCTGTCGTACCCACTTCTGCACAACATGCATTGGAGTGCAGTGAATAGGATGCCCCGCTTTATTATACAAGACCAGAATCTAGTCTCATCTGACTGGAGTCCATCCCAGGTGTCATAGGGCGAGAGGTGGGGTGGAATGGGGGAACCATACAAGCTCGTATTCACATCTACAGTCAATTTAGTCAACTACCTGCTAATTCAACATGCATGTCTTTGGTCTTTGGGAGGAAGCCAGAGTACCTGGAGAGAAAAACTTATCTCTTACAACACGCGTTACTATGAAATCTCTGTTTCTCTGCTAGTAAACTCTGATACAACCAGGAGTTGAACAACCAAAACTAGTTACAGGTTCATCATAGCTTCTGAAAGTTCCTTATTAATACCAGACAATATATCATTCATGCTGTCTAGCAACCACATTACAATGGACTAAAATCACAGATTGCAGAGTGGACATATACCAGTGAATGTAAAATGTAAAGATCACCTCATAAATATACAGGTTAAACGTTAAAAGGAACTACACTGGATATTTGGGTTTTTTCCATCCCTTTTTACATTGTGGTGTTGCCCAATCTCTCTCTCTCACACACACAGACACAGACACACACACACACACAGTGCATTATGAAGAACACTGGTATTAGATGAGCAGCTTGTGGCTTATATTAATTTAAATGTTAAACTGGAATTATGTTAAAACTATATTAAACGCAGCAGATATTTTATCTTTTTTTGTGAGCCAGCAACATTATTTAATTTGATTTTATTATTTAATTTTATTTGACTTTTAGAGTTAGTGAAATTAGACACTCATTGTATCAGGAAAAAAATTATATGTCCACACGCCTAGCTAATTTGCGTCAGCCAATAAACAACCTGTAAATCAATCAACAAGATGGTAACATAATTACATTAATGGGAATTCCATATACAATCAACATAAGATTAAAAAGAATAACCACCAAATGTTGTTTCCTGTACAAAAAATGTACCAAATTTGATGTATGTAACCAAGACCAAAACATACTGTTTAAATTGCCACTGAACAACATGAACTCTATATGGGTTAAATATTTAATCCATAGAGCATTAAATACATGTTATTTATGCTTCTTCATATTACAGTTTATGAACTGCAAGCAGACAGTACAGACATCCAGCTAAATTGGTTTATTACATTAGACATGATTAAATTAGATGGATATTAAAACAGATTAGCTGTGATTTTTGAGGCTCAGCCTGAAAGAGTTATGCATGTTGATGTGTACATTTTGTGTTTTTGTCGTTGCTAGAGGTATGGCAATATGGCAATGCATGTTGGTTGACTGGTTAGACAGTCTAACTCTTTATTTCCTAATCAGAGTTAAAGTGATAAAGTAATCAAACAAATATGAAATTCTGTAGAGACATTCGTGGTCCTAACAGGTTGAAATTTTTCGAGACTTTGTTTCATATCTTATGAAATAGAACACGATGCTTGTTTTCTAAATGACTGAAAAAGGAGTACTAAGCAGAGTAGCTACTTTGTTGTTGTTGTGACCATACAGTCCTGTGAAAGTTTTCACAGGACTCAAAACTAAGTACTCTCACTGCTTGCAATGAAATTATAAGGGTGCAGTAAGTAGCAGTCAGGTGGTGATAATCAAATGCATTTGATCATCAACAAGTATGAAAAAATACGCACACAATTACAGCTTCCATACGAATAGCAAGTAAGGATGAGCAGCAGTCAGTGCATTTGACCAACAGAAGATTTGGCAGTTTGTTGGTCTGGAGCAGTCAAGGTGTATTAATACAATGCAATAACCTTTCAAGGAATGGACATCATAAAATGTTAAAATAAAACAGTGACAGTAGAGTTAGAGAAAGACTGAACAACTACGGCTTACTTGGGGATACTCCCAGGAGAAATCTCTTTACATTTGCAAAGTTGCTGCTAAAGAAAAATGAATGTGGAATAATAAACTATTGGTCAGACAAGACTCAAGTGGAGATAATCGGCCATGCTCAGCATGACATTTGGCAAAAACCCCCCAAAAACAACAACACGACATATGAGCACAAACACCTCATACCAACTGTTATGCACGGTGGTAGAGGGGTAATGACTTAGGTTTGTTTTGGAGCAACAGGATCTGAGCATCTTGCACTCATTGAGTCGACCATGAACTTGTCCACATACCAAACAGCTAAAGCTTGGCTGAAATTTGGTTATGCAACAGGACAATGATCCCGAGCATATCATCAAATGGCCCAGCCAAAAGTTCAGAGCTCAACCTGACTGACATGCTGCCATGGGACCTTAAGAAAGCTGTGCATGAATGAATGCCTGCAAACCTTAATGAACTGAAGCAAGATGATTAAAAAGCATGGGCCTAGGTTCCTCCACAACAATCTAAAAGGCTGATAAAAACTAAACTGGCACAAGCCAATATGCTCAGCTTGAGGCTGCAAGAGTGAGATTTACACAACAATAGGGGATACTGTGTCTACGTCATACAGTCCACTGGCTCCAGCAAGAGGTTAATATTAATGAAGAATCTTAGCAACTGCATTGGAAGTTGTAAGATTTGGTATACATATTGTATACCAAATTTTCAAATTTTTTAATTTAATTCATTTCAGGCTTAAAAAACACTTTCGAAACCACAGTATTGATACCATTTGGAGGTGTGGCCTGAAAGCTGCCTAGTGCAACATTAGGGGTGTAATATACACGTATGGACACTATGTGGACTAAAATATTGGGCCACACCTCTTAGTTTTTTAATTCAGGTATTTTTAGTCCTGCTAGAGGTACATAAAATCAAGGACCTACCCATATGGTCTACATGGAACAAGTAGGTTTGTGAAATTTCTTCCCTTATAAATACTCCATGAGCAACAGTAAGTGGTATTATTGCAAAGTGGAAGTGTTAAGGAACTACAGCAACTTATCTTACTGTAACTTAAGTGGCAGACCACAGAAAGTTAGAGATCAGTTGCTGATTGCCGAGGCGCCAACGCTCTGCTGACTCAATAACTGTGAAGCTCCAAACCTCCTTTGACATCAACGTTAACACAAACACTGTCCACCAGGAGCTTCATGGCGTGGGTTTCTGCGGCCGAGCAGCTCTTGTAGGTGTAATGTGTAGGTGGCCCAGTACTGTAGTCCATATGGTGTAGATATATGGCTGAGAGTTTATTTCATGCACTCAAAGGGCCAAAGTGAAATAGAAATCTAAATTAAAGCCTGATGTCCTGCTATAAAGTGAATGGTTTTTTCCATTACAAAATACCATCAACCATCCTTCTACATGTCCACACTCTGTCCACTACACTAGCTTTCTCCAAACCCATTTCCCTCATAGCATTCTCCACAGGGCCATGTTTGATTGATGGGCCTAGGGACACTTCATGGTGCTGTGTACCTAATCGTGAAGTATAGACTTGCTGTAACGCTCCATTAATGCCCTGCGGCAGCATGGTGTAGTGGTTAAGGAAATGGACCAAGGAAGAGGAGGTCAGTGGTTCAGATTCCCTAAGGGTTCGCTGCTGCCTTCACTCTGCTCAATGTCCAATTGGAAAAATGAATTGTGACAGTTTGTGGGGTAATTCATGAGCACAAATACAGGATATGCTCTTGAGCGGATAAACGTTGTTACAAATGTTAAGGCAAACGTGACCTTCTGGCTTGTCACAGAGGAAAAGTCAAATCTGCTATTGACACAATCTGTTAATGAGCTTGTTAGTCATCACAGTAGTGTCTATTTACTCTCAGGAAGAGAACCTGTAGGAGGTTAAGAGTGTTGCTGACATGTTTGCTGAGTTTGAATGATTACGTTCTCTGGACAGATATGCCACAACCATAAAGAGAAATACTGGCAGAAGGTAGGATTCTAACTTCCTGTCAGAAGAATGAGCTCCAGAGATAGGCATACAGCCACACAAGCCACTTTAAGGGCAGCAAATTGGATTGCTTGTTGGTCCAGTGACTGATGAGTTAATTAAAGTGGAAGGGTATGGAGAAAAAAGTCAGACACTGCTCCATTTATTTATCCTCTATTGACTATCTCCATGCACTTCACTAGCTAGAGTAATCGCTGCCTTTCTGCCCATGAAAACAACTAAAGAGGAGGAAATGGACTTTGTCAAAATTACCAATCAGGTGCAAAAGATGAAAAGGAGAAGTAATTTCAACTGAATGCACCATATTTAGATGAATTTTTAGCTAAATGATTATAAATAATACATGCATTCTGCTAATACAGAATATCTCAAGGCAGACTTGCTAAAAATATCAAATAATGAGTGAATCAGTGAATTAAAACTGTCAGATTGAATCATGCGTTTCTTTAAAAAAGCCTTCCAAGTCTAAAGGAAATTGTTACGCAACCTTAACAGTACCAACAGTCTTCGTCCACAGCCTCCTGTCTGCTGAAATTAAAACTTCAAACCTTTGGGACCAAATTAAACACAATTAATCACCGAAGTCTGGATCAGTCTTAGAGCTATTCACCCCAAAAGCTTGATAATGGAGGTCATTAATAGTAGTAATTAGCAAATTTTCAGTGCAAGGGACTAGAACAAATAAAGCAAACGAGTATATTTGTCAGGGATTTAGTGCGAGAGCCTTAATGGAGCGCTCTGGCTTCATGTTCTGAGAAGAGAGGTAATTTGAGCTCAGGTTTGTGACAGGTGCTGGAGGAAAAAGTGGGGGAGGTTTAGAACACCACGAAATGTGGTGAGGCCACACGGCGAGCGTGCCGAGACGGATTAGGACTTAGTTTAGAAGTGGGATGTGTGTCGTGGGTGTTGCACTAGGGACCCAGGTGGTGCCCGAGGAGAGTGTGGCACGTCTACATGCTTTTTTCTCTGTCTACCAGCCAGGGCTTATGTACTGTCAGGGAAGAGGAACAGGGTGAACCCAAAACAGAGAACAATTAGATACTGTTCAACCAAAGCTGGATTTGCATGAGCTGCATCATACTCTTTGTAACAGTTAGACAAAGACCCACAGGAGAATCACTAATATTTTAAGTGAGATGGAAATTGTTTTGCTTGATGTGAAGTTAGGCTAATTATATGTTTTCACTATTTTGCTCTTTCATTAGCAGCATTTGATTGAATGACTCAGTTTACAAAGAGGATTTTAGGTTAAGAGAAGACTTGAAGGTAGATATGCACTGAACTGAACTGCATTTCCTCTCCTTCTCTTACTTCCTCTCTTGTCACACCCATACACACAAATGTATTTACATAGCTGATAACCAAATAACACCTTTGAACCAAACTCAAGTTTAAACACCTTATTTGAACATAATCTGAAGACAAATCCACAAGACAAGTCTTTCCTGCGGTGCAATGTTCCTCTTTCACCTGGAGCTAAATATTGACCAAGCATAAAAGCCATTTCATTGTTGCAGAGTGTAAAGAGACTCTCCCTCCATAAAAGCAGAAGGGATTAAATTTGCTGGACTGTGAGCATCTCTCTGAATTTAAAAAAAGGCCTCTGGGAATGATCACTGTTTTTTTTTAAAGATGTGCTGTATTTTTTAATACAGAACTACAAGGTAAAGGTTCACTTGACTGCATTCCAGTGCTCAGCATAACAAGCAGTCAAACATAAAGTGCACTGCAGGTCCATCTGTCAGTCCTTTGTTCAAGTGATCCACCCAGAATCAGTGGCTAGAAATCACTACGACACAAACGTGGGAAGAATTGTTTACATGCAGCTAAAGGTAAAATGCACATTTGATGATTTTTTTGAAGCGGAATGAAGTAAAAACAACCAGTTCAATAGAGTGATGTAAAAAAATCAAAAAACAATCGTCAAATGTAAATTCAGGTTACTTTTCATTTTGTGAACTTATAAAAATGTGGCATATAATTGTAGCATGTAGAAAAGTTCCGTCAGCCTTTCACTTGTTAAATTTCAGAGCCTTCTGACTCATGACCTTAATTAGGTCCAAGCTGACTTGTTTGGAGCTGTAAGATCAGATCATCTGTCAGCTGCTGACAATGAGCTTCATAAATTTTCTGACTGTTTAGGCTCCCGGGAGTAAACACTGAAGAAACTGAAGATAACTGATGCCTCGAAAGCAGAAAAAGGCGTCTGAAAGATATGAGAAAGCTGCCAGCTTTTTTTCCACTCTGCAAAATGTCCTTAAACGAAAATGTGAAAGTCGGGCACAATATATGGAAGACTGACTTCCCCAGAAAATTCAGCATCTTCAGCACAAAAACAAAATCTTAATCACTGTAAAATCACATGCTGCAGACATTATGAATTAAAAATCTTAAGCCACGATCACCAAGAACATTTTTGGAGGAAAGAACGACTGGAGTTTGATTAAAATAACACCTTGCTTGCTGTCAAGTGTGGGTGTAGATATATTCAGATTTGGCATGTATGATAACCAATGGCACAGGAAGCACTGCATGAATAGAGCCCAGATTGAATTCCTCTAATTAAAAGGAAAATTATAAGTGCTATGTCATGCAGTCAGTTGAGAAAGTCAAGTGTGAGAGGAGGCTGGCTTCAACAATCGGACAAAGCTCCAATGTAGACCTCAAAGTCCAAGTTGAAGTACTTGAAGAAATTCAAGCTGAAGCTTTCAGAATGGCACTCTAGCTGAAGATCTGTGGGCAGATATTTAACATGCTGTGCCTAAAAGAATATCTCAGAGCTTGAAATTGTTGGCAGAAAAAGTGCGTGGAAAAAGTAAAAAGTAAAAATGGAAACAGTCCGTGCAAGCTATTACAGCTGCCAAACACTGTCACCGATTCTTAGAAAGAAGCCCAAATTTTATAAATGCAAATGATATTTTTCTTCTGTTTTTTAATTTGTTGTCTTTTAAATAAAAAAACGGTAACACTGCAGTTTGTTGCAGGCCCTCTAAATATCATGTAATATGTGCATAAAAAGGTAACAAGAAAACATTTTTCAAGCATCACTTGTAACATGACCAAAGACTAGAAAAACATCGAAGGGATAAAATGGCCAGAACAGCAGTTTAAATATGAGTTTAAAGCACCAAATAACCTAAACGAAGGTGACGTGACTCAACGGGAAAGTATAATGCTGGATTCTCATTATAAATATAATGTTGTAACACATAAATTGGCAGTGTGTTGCTGCCAATTTCAAGATTTAATTTATTTGATTACAAGAAGCTAATGGTGAACCATTTCTCTTGGTCATTCTTGACTTGACTTTTATGTGGGTTCCGCGGTCTCTGAGCTGATTGGGTAAACAAGTTTTCCTAAAGAAGCCTAAAATGAACTCTTGTTTTTTAAAAACTTATACTAGGAAAAATCCCACAGCTTTTGACAAAAAAAATAAGATTTCATTTTTTAAATGGAAACATTTTATACATGCACATTAAAGCATTCTCTTCCAGTAAATCAGCACCAGGTTGGTGTGACAAACAGTTGCTGATTTGCACTTTTCTGCCTGTCAAACATCTGCCACTTCGAGGAAACAAGGACTTTATCTGTGTTTCTACACATTACATATTTGAAGAAAATCTGCTGTGCTTCTGCATCTAGCTCAGAGGAAATTGAATCAGTTTTATTAACTCAATTTTGAGTAGCTTTCGAGGTTGACAGAGAAGGATATTATTCCAGTCTAGACCAGCCTACGCATTTCATTCGACAACATGCTGTAATGAAGTTAAAAATGACTGAGTGTAACTATGTAATTTCCATTTTGACATGTTTAAGAACTCAGTCACTCTGCAGACATGTGAGACACATTTGTCCACATACGCATTCGAAAACAAGCGAAAGACTGAAAACGTAAGAATCCCAAATTTTATTACGAGATATATTGATTTCTATCAGTTTGGAGCCATTTGTAATTAATCTTGCAGCAAATAACTGTCATTATATATTAATTTTATTACTCAGTTACTGATATAAAATGATTTACCTTCCTCCCAGAATTCAATTTGTAGTGACACAAATATTAGAAGTGACAGCAACTATTTTGTCGTGATTTTTGGAAATCTCTTTTGGAATTACTGTCTGATAAAAGGCACTCTTAAAAGTTTTACATTTTAATTAATTAACTTTTACAACAGTACCGAAACACATCACACACATCAGTGGATGCTACTTACCCATGGTGCAGTTGGTGGTGAAGTGGGGCTCAATGGTGGCCGTATCATCCTGCGGGATCCGCTGATCGTAGCTGGCTGAGATCCGAAAAGGCGATCCTCCGTTTGCCCCCAGGGTGAGGTGGACCACTGCCCAGCTGCCAAGAAGAGAAAGCAGGAGCAGGATCAGTGCGAAGAGCAGACACCATGGCTGACAGAAAAACCTACACCGGCTGCGGTTAAGAGGGGTGAGTGTAGCTTGGGCCTGCTCAGCCTGGACGACGGAGGTGGGACTGTCCAGGGCTGCACTCGAGGCTGACATGCTAGCTGCTTCATTCCCTTCCATTTTGGGAGGGTCCCTTTCTTCCTTTGCATGGGGATGCATGGCCCACCCTTTGAGGCCACCCAGACTCTGCAGGTGTAGAGCAGGTTTTAGAGGTGGCCAGGTGTCAGGTGGTGCCCTTGTTGAAAGATTACAATAAGCGGTGTAAAGCCGGCACACGCTTACAGATTGAAGCCACAAATACAGAAAGTGTGTGGCCAAGAATCGCCAACACACTGAGGTCAAGTTCTAGTGTGTTAGCGAGCTGAAAGTCCTGCACCGAATGCTGTTTTCCCTCAAGCGCCCAGCTGGCTTTGTGCAGTTCAACTGTCCCTAATTTTATTAAGCAAATTGTGCTGATTTCTCTTTGGCTCTGAGCTCATCAACAATCTCTCTCTCTCCCTCTCTCTCCCCTCCTCCTGTCTCCTGCCCATCCCTACATACAAATCATGACAACATGTATAGTTAATGTCCTGTGAACAGCTACTTCCCTGATGAGATCGTAAATTCAAGTATGCCACACCTGCACACAGACACACCAGCACAAAGGCTACAGAAAGCTACAATAGTCCTATATGTTGTATTATTATTACAATAGTAACAGGTGAAAAAACTACACCATACATACATACATATCAATTTAACCTTTCTGCAGCCTAAACGATGATTTTATTAACTACATCTTTGACATGTTGCATCGACTGCATTCATATAAATAAGGACAGAAGTTGCTGTTGCAGTACATTACAATGCTCATGCTCTCACTTTATAATGTTTACATAACGACAAATATATTTAGCTGTAATTTAATGGACGTTTGTGAATTATACACTGCAGATAACATTTTTAATTTTCTTTTCATCTGAATCTGCATCTAAAAAAAACTACTGAAATAACAGAAAATACAAGTGAAAACTTAAACAAATATCTCTGTTCACTGAAAACAAAAGCAAATATCTTGTGTTTAGACTGAACTAAATTGTAATAATGTTTTTGTGATTGAAGTTTATGTCAGAGATAAGCCACACGCTGGCAATCCACAGACAAACAGGGTATCGTGACTGCGAAAGTCAGGACTTAATAACGTTACTAAAATAATAAAACTAACATTCAAGCTAAAAAATAAGTAGAGAGGCATCGACGAACCGGGGACCGGCGAATTGTTGGAATTCTTGACCCTGATTTGTTAACTGGCCGGTCAGTTTCACAAACGTCTGATTATAAGCCGGTCACTTTCATGCATGCATAACATGCAGAGAGGGGTGCCGGCAGATAATCGCTTATACTTCATACCAAAAAAAGCTGATCCGAATCTTAAACCACCTTTATCCAGCTGAACATGGACATTTCGAAGAGGCTAAAAACAAAGGCAGCCAGGCACAAGCCAGCAGCCTCGGTATGAGCGAAAGGAACAAAACAGTCAATGTCCTGCTATCACATGGCTCTGGCGATGTTATAAAAACACCGGAAAAAGATATAAGCAAATCAAAATAAATTTGTTTTGTTATATAAATCTGCTGCACCTGCTTTTCTTTGATAAGGTCAGGTATGCCAAGTAAAGGCAGGTGTACAGAAACTCATTTTCAGCTAATTATTTGCACCTCTTTGCAGCACTTTATTCAGTCAGAGAAGATCCTGTAACTTACTGGAGTTTGGGGGTAACTGTAAAGTTTAATTATTACTTTTGTTATGAAAATAAAACAAACATTCGATGGATTATGTTTTAACTACCACCATGTTGTATTCTGGTGTTTTATATGGATTGCCAGCCGACATAACTTTTTCCGCTCCTAGATCCTCGTTCTTTGTTTTTCTCAAACACTTTTGTCCCTCTAGTTTTTCCACTTCAGTGGAAAAACTAGAGGGACAAAAGTGTTATCCTCCCACTGATAAATTCAAAAGCTGTGGCGAAACAGTGCCCAGAAATGCCAAAGGGGACAGTGCTTAACATAAATCGGGTATTAGTTGGAGGAATTGCTAAAGTAAAAAGTATGACTTTATTGTAAAAATACTCAATTTTATGCTTTTGACTATTTCATTGAGAGTCCAAGCCTAGTTTCTGTATTGTAGGTGTATTTAGCCCCCCCAGAGCCAGAGATGATAATTATTGACCATTTTTAAAAGGTACCCAAAGACATGGCTCTCACCGCACAATAGCATTAGCATCAGCCAAGAGTACAGGACATCATACCAAATATGGTGATGTGTAATCAATAATTTCACAATACAATGTATCTGTGAAGTTTTGACTTTTTTGCACCGATCTGGAAAAATAATATAATTTTTTTATTTTTTTTCCTGGAAGTTTGGCTGTCCGTGAAGTCTTTCATTAAATAGAAATCCGAGTCTTGTGATTTCAACTCATTGATATGAGTCTTGAGACATTTTCAGTGACCACACAAAGATTTCCTTCTCAAGACTGCTTGTTTCTAACAACTTTGAAAAATAGTTTGGTAGGTTGTGGTTAAGCCTTGAGTGGTTGTGAAAAAAGTAAATGAAATACTATAGAAAATAATGCACACCTCCGGGCTAAAAAAAAAAGAAGATTTCCACCTTGATAGAAGACCTTGGAGTCAATGGGAATGCATTGGTAGGAAACCTTGTGTTTCTTTTCACAGATTTATTTCCCCCACACCTAGGTAACTTAGATCTATTTCCACACAAGGATTAAGAAAACCAAATTGGAACACTTTCACTGCTTTATAAAGGTTTTAAGCCATAGACCATTAGTGATGTTATTTTGAGAGATCTCAGCAGGTCTCTAGCTTTCAATTATGACAAGTGCACTGGGTAAAAGGGAGCTGTCTGTGTTTATTTTGGGGTTTATTTTGTGCTTTGTTTGGGTAGAATCGTGCTAGTAAGAGTACAGCAAATATGAATGCGCACACAAGCCCCCACTACACAAACAGGCTCTGAGCTTTTCTGATTTCCCCAATGTCTGCGCTCAAACTCAGCAGGCTTTGCGTTGCTACTTTCACCAGCTTTCCTTCTTATGTTTTTTTCCCCTTCTTTTTTATGTTGCATTGCCTCTCCTCTGTCCTCCCTCTTTCCGGTGCTTTCACCTCTTTCCATTTACTTTTCACTAAACCGTCTCTGCACCATCTCTCTCCCCCTCTTTTCACCCAGACACTGCTCAAAGTGGAGGGAAGATGGGAAGTGATGTTACAGCACCATAGTACACCATTAGAGAACAGCTCTGCGGTATGGGACCTGCAACCTGTCATTCCCCTTAATAAGAAGGAAATGAAACCCTAGATAAGAGCTGCCACTGTCTCCTTGATAACCTTGAAATGATTTGCCAACTAAGTAATATACACATGATCTTGCTAAATTCACCACCAGCTCAGCTAAATACAGAAATGTTTTGGCTACATGATAACAATAGGATTGTTAGTGTGCAGGGATGTATAAAATGGATCAATTCAACACTACTCAAGGCAACCTATGTCCAGTTAAAACACCAAGAAGAGAGATACATATATTTCCAATGTGATCATGAACAATTTAAGTTTTCAGCTGTTTTGCTATGTTCTTAGTGTTCTTAGTGTTCTTGGCTACCTAGCTAGAGGAGGACTTTACCCACTTACTTAGTTTGGCTGGGTGGGCAGATTTAGGAAGACTGCTACTGGTTCCAAAGTTAGCTTATTTGTGAACGACGGACGCTACTGCGCTTTTTACAAGTAGCAAAAAGTGTGCAAGTTCATGCTTAGTGCTACTGCAGAAACATTCTTGTATTCTTCTCAAGGTCTGCAATCTCCAGACCGCTCAAAAGAAACGCGATAGACCAGAACTCAACAGTTACAGTGATAACAAAGGTCTGACTACGAATGACGATATGAATTTTCAGCCTTTTCACTTGAATAAAAAGGAACAAAACACTCACAGAACAAAACTGCTTTATCGATATAGAGCACTGTCTCTAGACTGATGAGGAATTAACTTTAACATGTGTCTGGAAATCGAAAGGGTCTGAAAACTTTGGAAGCACATTGCAAACTTGATATCTGTCCAATCACAGGATAAAATTATTTCCAAGTCTTAGTGTAATGAATTATTTTCATGTTTTTCATGCTATGTCTGTGCTGGCACTCACGGGACTCATTAACAAAGCGGTGGATCCGAAAATAGCTGCCAGAATACATCACTCAAACATTTAAATCTAATTAACAGTATACCATACGAGGCACAGTAGTCCTAAATAAAAATACAAAAAAAATGATAATGGATAATAAAGACCCCTCATGTGGGAAATAGATATACATGACTAATCTGAGTGCAGATGCTAATAATTCTCATTATGGTCCTCTGTGTCATAAAGGCCTGCTGGTGATTTAAAATCACCTGACCTTTGTGCAGACTGCTGTTTTTTCAAAGACTCTCCCATGATGGGAATGTTTTCTTCACCACAGGAAAACAGAACAAAACAGCTCAGACCGACTAATCTTTGCTGCCAATTGACAATTCTCATTTCATAATGCTATTCATTTATGCTCCCCTAGTGCTCTGCTCTGGCTAACGTAGCTCTTTTAATTTTCATTTGCTGTGAGTGTGTGTGCGCGCCTGTGTGTGTGTATGCGTGTGTTAGTAGGCTGCTTATGTCCTAACCACATTACGACTTATTTGTTATGGGTTCTGTTTTGCATTATCTGTGACTCTCATCTATCAGGACAAACAATAGACAAAGACATGAGTTATGTTATATGTTCTTTCAGTGTGGTAATGCTTCCCTAATGCTGTGAGCTGGACACTGCCAGAGTTAACATACTGCACAGAGACAAGCTTTATAACTGCCTCATATACAGGACTATTGTCCATGTTTGTTGTGTGATCCTGAGTTGGATTGAAGATACGGTCTATATTAGGTTTTGTTTGGTCATATAAATCACTTCAGTTGACATAAATATAGAAAAATGATTTAAGTAGGAATATCAAGGCCTGACAAATACTCCATTCCCTCGAATGGCCACTAGAGGCCGGCTCCATAGTGACGGGGGTGCCAAGGCAGGCAGCTGTAGCCAAAAAATGTCTGCTCGGGCCTCATTCAGCTAACCTCTGAGCCTACTAGAGCATACGTGTATACTGTTTTTCCATAATTATCTTTACAGCTTTGTCTTAGATAATTTAAACACTTGAACTTTTTTACACCTTTCTTGAACCCACTTGGAGCAGGTGGAAAAAGTTTTGAATTTTGTAACCCGTAGAACTTTACTTACAACCAAGATGTTTCATATAGTAAGACGTAGATGAGGGAGAATTTTGTACAATTTTTCCTACAAGTATAAGATAGGCGTCCAAAGCTTACAGCAATTTGGTGATGTTTTCATTAAGTATATTTAGTCCTCTATGATGAAATGCTAAATATTTGTTGTCATAAGTGAAAAAAAAGAAAAAAGTATATAAATACAATTAGCCAAGCTGAGTAAATATGCCAGAAAAGAGAAATTACTGCACTTTTGTCTTTTACATCAAAACATGCTTCTTTAATAAACTAGTAAACTCAACAATATCTCCTGTTGCTTGAGTGGTTCTCTGTAGAAGTCAAACTAGTGATTCTATGACAGAAAATTTTTAACTATAATATGCTGGGTAATAACAAAATACAGCCTATAGTATTGGCAAAGCCATTTAACTTGGGTCCTCAAGTCTGAGTGCACAGAATGGGAAAGGTTTTTCAGAGTCCAAGTACCCTGTTGAATGTATCTGCAGTAAAACCAAAGGAAGGGGAGGACAGAAATGGAAACTGCTTTACATGGTAATGGAATTTTTACCCCCTAAGAGATATACGCAGTGATTTTAATCATTCTGGCTATTTTAGATCGAAGTGGTATTTTTTTTCATGGTGGAAAGATGAGATTGATTGAAAATGATGCTGGTACAAATAGGTAAGCACGGAGGCAACTGGGGTTAAGGACTACGGAGGTGGGTGGGGGGACTGCTGCTGGATCGGGATCTCTACTTAAGCCACATTGATTTTGACTGTCAAATGGCATAGTGCACAACAAGCTTAAGCCCATATGTCAAGAGAAGTACAGATTAGATTGAATGGCCTGACATAGCCGAGCTGAATGAATGCAACTTCTCCACGCTATGCAGGACGCTTTTGAATGGTATCTGTTATTCTGTAATGCCACTAGACTGATAGGGTGGATGAGATAAGCAGGGTTGTTTCATATTAGGGATATGTTTTTAATCTCTTTTTCAAAGATGTCTCCAAGATTTAAAAAAAAAAAAAAATTGTTATGTGGGAAAAATAGCTCAGTATACACCTCATTCTAGGAAGCCAAACTTTGGTATCAACAAATATATGCCTTTTAGACAGTGAATAACAAAATGGTTTGATTTTAGCAGTTTGTGAACACTATCAACTTTGGAAGAATGGCTTAGACGACAGTAATCACGAGGCTTTCACATAATTTGCAGACTAAAACTTGGGATCGCACTCAAGGCAAGCATTAGCCATTGTACATTCAGATGAGTCACACCTGAATACAGCTATCTTGCATTTACAGTGCAGAGCAAATTATTCTGTGACTGAAAAATGAACAATCTGCCACAAGCAAATTACAGAGGATGAAAGCAAACCCAACCAAATAAACAAGCCCAGATTAAAAAGAAAAAAAAAAGAAATAGGATGCAAGCGGGTCCACCAGGGATTCATGTCAGTGTGGTATTTTCAGATGGCCTTAAAACAGAGACAGAAAAAATCCAAAGGCAGACCAAGTGGGTAACCAATGGTCACACCTCCTACTGCAATGTGCCTACTTCAGAAAGGTTTGTTTACAGTAATTACAGGATATATGAATTGCAGAAGTTTTTGAAAACACATGTGCCAGTTCACAGAAGCTCATGAATATTCAAAGATAGAGCTGATGTGTTGATAACTGCACACGGACTTGTCTTTTGACCTGGCAGTTTCATTTCCATTTTGAAACCTGGATCAGTAATGGATTTTTCAATAAGTTATATAAACTTGTGTGAAGCACATATATGCTTTACAGCAACCAGTGGCAAGATCTGTGTACTGGACTATATAATTTCAATACTGCATTTCACTCAGAACAACAATAGTTAAATGTTGTTGACTCCATGAACAATAATTAATTTTCCTCTTATCCCTTCTGTTTGGAGTCATGAAAGGTCAGAAGCAGGGAGAGCGGGAGCGAAACCCAGCATAAACTACATTAGTGACAAAATATATGACGCTAATTTAGTCATAAACAGCATGAAATGGTGAAGCTGGAGTAGAGGTAAGCTGCAAAGTGGCTTGCTGGTGCTCAGCGGCTGTGGGCAGGCTAATTCAGTTTAAATAGCAGGGTCTAAATGAGATAACTGGTTGGATATGTAGCAGGGTGTAGGTTGAGCTGCTGTGCTTAGCTTGAGTTCATGGTCATGCCTGAATCAGGTATACTCAAGATATACTCCACCTTGATTGCATACGATGAGAGTCAAAAAGATATCACTTGCAAGCTGTGTTTTGCCATAGTAGCAGCACCGCAAGCTAATACTACAAGTTGTATAACCACCTTAAACGTCACCATAAAGTGCAATATGACGAAGCTGTAAAGGCCAAGAAAGTGACAGGAGAAAATCCGTCCCGGTCAACCACCCAAACATCAATAACGGGAACCTTATACAGCGCTTCCCCATACCCGTCGAACTCCCGCAGGAACAAAGAAATTACGGAGGCTATCACTTATCACCTGGCTAAAGATATGGCTCCCATCAACACTGTGCAAAACGAGGGATTTAGGAAAATGATCAACACCCTAGACAAACGCTACACAGTGCCGTCCCGCAACTATTTTTCAAATGTTGCACTACCTCCTCTATACACGCAGTGTCAAGCAACGGTGGAGACGGTTGATGTGCAGTTAATAAGTGTAATAAATATTTATATTGGAAAAGAAAATCGTGAGAGAATCGTGATCTCAATTCTAAGCAAAAAAATAGTGATTCTCATTTTATGCAAAATCGTGCAGCCCTAGATGGACCTCCCCCGTGTTCAGAAAGCTTGGCCAGCCCTCGTGGTGGGGTGGACCCGCCCCCCAGGCGTAAGACAAAAGAGATAGAGACCGGGGCCTGGCAGCTTGGCCACCCCCAATTGAGGTGGACCCAACTGATTTCATTGCAGGATTATATGAATCCACATAGATTTGCACACATACAGAGATAAACGCAACCAAAGAAACCAAATTCCTACAAATCCAAACACAGAAATGTTTGTGCACAAATCCGATTATCCACAAAGATCAACCAAACCAGCCAACCTTAGATCTCAAAGCAGGAACACATGAATGCGCAAACATTTCCACACATACAGAGATAAAAACCATCAAAGAAATCAACAGAACCAATTTCCAAGCAATCCAAACAGAGA
>VUQG01014264.1:0-12187 GCA_015106755.1 Etia nguti | reverse complement strand
TGTCCACCCCACAGACACATCACTGTAAAAACAAAACAGACATTAGGACTCACCACAAAACTGCTGTTCCCAAAACTGCTACCATAAGAAATTCACTTATAATTTGTAGTACACAGTTTTTGTCACAATCATTTTCTTGCCACAAAATCACCTGAACATCAACTACATATAACATTCTGTTATCAAACCTCCCAAAATGTGGACTGGTCCTCAAAGAACAACTGAGAGTGTACAACCTTCCAGTGTGAAAGTGAACCTACCCTTCTCTTCTATTTCAACTGTCTTGAAGGTGCTAGATCTGGCATGCGGTGTGTAGGGGGGTTCAATCAAGTGACCTGCATTTGGGTACAACAGGACAGTGAGCAGATGGCTGTTCCCCGCTCGTGCCATCATTTCCTTAATCTGGAAAACATTAAGGTAAAACTTTATCTTATATTTTCGAAATAGTTTTGTTGTGTATTTCTTATGTCCGGCCCTTTAATTGTCGCGTAATTTCCTCTTTACGGAGACAAACTTGAAAACATTTTATTAAAAAAAAAGTATCATGCTGATACTTACTAGCCAGAGAACTCACAAAATTATGTCTAATGATATTCAGTAATTTATTACCCATCCCAAATGTAATGCGTCAAAAACCTGAGAAATTCTATTAAGATTTGAATTTTATAGTTTTGATCCCCTGTTACTCCATATAGGCTTTATTTTCTGTTTTATTTAGTAGAATTTGTAAATATATTGTTTTACCTTTTTGAGATTTTTGTGACGTGAAATATTGCTCCAATTGGATGTGGCAGTCAATTATATATTTAACCGGCAATCCAGGAACAGGAGGATAACACAGGTGATGTACCAGTACCGAGTGGCTAAACTGCTGGGGGATGGATCTGAGATGCCATAGAGATGCAGCAGGTCTCCATCTCTCTACTTTTGGTAAAGGTAATGAAGGAGCAGGCAGTGGCAACCAGCAGGGCTATGACCTCCTTCTGGATAGCAAAGCACTGCCCTCTGGCTATCTCAGGTGAAAAAAACATGCCTGTCTACTCACACTACCTGTGGTTCCATCTGCTATACCTGAGCCAGACACAAGCTAGATGCTATAGCTAGTTCAGGAAGCCCACTCAGTGTGGTAAAGCTGAACAAAGCCCACAGAAAAACAAGGGCTGGAGCCAGGGGCTCCTGAAGCCCCCTCCCTGTTTCTGACAGATTTCAGAACTCAGCCTCTTCCTGCTACCTCACTGGGTGTCCAGTGTCCGGCACACGAGATTCTTGGACCTGCCCCAGTGTCCCTTGTGGCATCAGCTCTCCTGGGAAGCCCTTGGGGCAGACCCTTGGCTGGTTTATAATATGATGCAGGGTTATCATTTATAGTTCTTGTGTTGGCCATCAGTGATGGCATTATCCACTGTTTTCCCCAATGGTGACACATCCTCAGCACAGGGAGGTTCAAGCAGTGGAAAGCTCCACTTTTCTAACAAAGAAGGGCTGTCAGGGGAGATGACAATCACCAGGCTATCTTGGCTTACACAATCTCTGCAACATTGCTTGGAGATCTAGGGCAGTGCCTAGAACACCTAGGCCTGCACCTCAACTGGAGGTTGACAGGTTGCCCCAGTCTGTGGTTACTACTCTGTTGGGAGTCGGGAGCTGGGAGCTCCATCAACCAGGACACATTGCGGAGGAATGTTCTCAAGACCCAGTCCCACAGGGGAACACCAGCTGTTTGTCTTTGTCTGTTACAGAGCTAATTGACTAGGGATGCCGGTCACTAAGACAAGGCTCTCATATTGGATAATGAAGGCAATACAAAAGGCATATGAAAAGGCAGGCAGGCTAGCCTCCGCAGGATTTTATCCACATTCCACAGAGAATCTTGCAACCTCATGAGCTTTATGTAAGTCACTTCTCTGTCAGAGTTCTGTGCAGTGGCCTCTTGGATTACCGACAATACATTTATATTAATAACTAAAGTGTTTGTTAAGTCCAAAAAAACCTTTGAATTTCCATATCACCCACAACTTATTCAGTTTGTTATAAGTAATCACTGGTCAAGCCAACTCTTTTTAATCCCATTTCTAACCTTATTTCAACCGCTTTGTTCACATAGGAAGTCATGTCAGGAAACTTACATCCAATGCTGACTCTTGGGCTGCCCAGTTCTGATCATCCTCACCTATAACCAGCAACAGAGGACACTGTAGCCGTCCCACCTGAACAGACAAAAACAGCAGAACTTTAGTTTTTTTTCACTCTTTGCAACTATGGCAAATTCATGAAATATGCATAGCTTTCTATCATCTCTCAAGTGTTTCTGTTGTTCGTTTCTGTTCTGTTGTTATGAGTTTTGAATTCTTAGTTATAGATTTTAGCTTTGGATTTTTATTGAATATATTTAAGTTTTGCTTTTTATTGTTGGACAGTGGTAAGTACTGGTGGTGTGGTTGTTAGCTCTGTTGCCTCACAGCAAGAAGGTCCTTAGTTTGATTCCACCATCTAAGCCCGGGCCTTTCTATGAGGAGTTTTCTCTGGGTACTTCGGCTTCCTCCCATGGTCCAAAGACATGCAATTAGTTGGGTTAGGTTAATTCAGAGGTCTCAAACTCCAGTCCTCGAGAGCCGGTGTCCTGAAACTTTTCCATGTGTTCCTGTTGCAACACACCTGAATAAAATTAGTAGGTCATTAGCAAGAGTACAGAACTTGACTGTACTTTTATTGCACCATGTCCATTCACTCATGAGCTGCTGTAGCATGAATAAAATGGCTGAAGTGCCACCTCAGCATCCAGCCAAGTTCTATAGTTTTGCTAATGACCTACTAATTGTATTCAGGTGTGTTGCAACAGGAACACATGGAAAAGTTTCAGGACACCGGCTCTCGAGGACTGGAGTTTGAGACCTCTGAATTAACCTAACCCAACTAATTGCATGTCTTTAGACCATGGGAGGAAGCCGAAGTACAATTTACTGGGCAATCTACCATCACCTATGATCGTGAGCTCCAGGACATGTCCGAAAAGTGTCTGAATGGGAGCTGACCTCCTCCTTAGAAACTGGGTGAGAAGGGGCTCAGACTAGAGCCGCTACTCCTCCACTTCGAAAGGAGCCAGTTGAGGTGGTTTGGGCACCTGACTAAGATGCCTCCGAGGCACCTCCTGGATGACGTTTTCCAGGCATGTCCCACCAAAAGAAGGCCCCAGATCAGACCCAGGACTCGCTGGAGAGATTACATTTCTTGGCTGGCCTGGGAACACCTCGGTGTTCCATGGGATAAGTTTGACCAGGTGGCTGGAGGGAGCGAGGTCTAGGCTTCTCTGTTTAAGCTGCTGCCCCTACAACCCGGCCATGGGATAACTGGAAGAAAATTGATGGATGGCTATATAGATAGAGGTTATGGGAGAGATTTACTAAGAGGGATAAACTATTGTGATGCTGCAATCGCAGGGTGATCTACTAACAGAATTTAGATACAAAGACCATGCCAGTTCACTTCAGTAATTAATAACAACAATAATAATAACATTCTACCAAGAGCAATGCAAATTACCAGGTCAAAACCCAAACAAACCCAATAACGGAGCGTGAGTGAGGAAGTGATGTAGGGCTACTATAAAAAATAATACAGTGAATGCTTAGAGTTATGTATGTGTTTCTCTTTCATGTTCTTAAACAGCAAGGAAATTCAGAACATGTTGTGAAGTTTTGTTGTCCATCTCCTGTAGTTTTAACATGGCAGACATCCAGAGTCACACTGTAAAGCACACTAGCGCAAGGTTATTCAGATTCAATTATGTTTTCATTGAGGTCAAGGAAAAAGAAAAACAGACAGGAGGTACGGTACACTAGTAGTAGAGGTATCAGTTGGAGAACTCTAGGGTGCAGTGCAATAGAGTCAGGAGTATCTGCTTCTAAAAAGAAGCAAGATACTAGTATTAGAAGAGAAAAACCATGGTTACTGCAAGTGAGGCGGATAAAGCAAAACTGTAAGGTTAAATCTGTTCACAGAGGAGCTGACATAAGTAAGGAAGTAACATACAGAGAAGGTGACATAAGTAAGGAAGGTGTAAGAAAAACAAATGAAATGTTAAGGAAACACATACATATACAAGGGGTTAATTAAGACAACACTGTATGTAATATTTATTTCTGCTAAACAAATTGAAAAGGGCTACTAAAAAAGGGAGGAACACAGCACTTGGAAGAGATGACATTAGCAATGAGATTCTTAAGAGACTGATCCATTTTTGAAAGAAATATTGGCTCGTTTGAAAAGTATATATAGAATGAGGGAACTATCCCCAGTTGATGGCATCAGCTAGCAGTAGCTGTCCCAGAATTAAAACCAGGGAAAGGTGCATTATGGATTCTGTGCCGCCCTTAGATACACGGATTAAGAAAGATATTTAGTATAAGGAGGTGTTAATGGCAACTTTGCTAGATACTGAAAAGGCATCTGGCATGCTGTAGAAGGAAGTAGTGCTGCACGATTATGGCCAAAATTATTTACTTTATTTATGCCTTACAAATGGAATTTTAGCTGCAAATATTTACACAATAATTTTATACTACATTGATTAAAACTAGGTACTTTTTCTGAAAAATGTTGATGGTGGGCATCCTGGGAAATATATTACTTGTACTTACTATCTAGAACCTATTTAAATGATTTCTTGATTCATTAAGTCTGGAAGTCATCAGGCCTGGGTATGGCTAGTTAATTCATGATTTACCAGGGTGTGCAATTACCTTTTCACATAGGGCCAGGAAGGTTTGGATAGCCCTTTTGCCTTAATAAATGAAATAACCTTTTAAAAACTTCATTTCATATTTCCTCAGGTTATCCTTGCTAATATAAAAATTAATTTGATGATCTGAAAAATTAAGTGTGACAAATCTGCAAAAAAACCAAAATCAAAAATAAGAGAAATCGGAAAAGGGAAAAATACTATTTCACAGCACTGTTGTTTTGTGTCACCCTGCCCTCTTGTGCTCTTTGATTAATGTTGACTTTGGACTTTTGGCTCACTGTTGGTTATTTATTTACAGAAATCAAAACTTCCTTTTATCTTCCAACCTCCCTTTTACCTAAAAAAAATTGTGAAACAATAGCTGTAATACAGCTACATGATTATCTGCAAAGAAATGGTTTATTGCAGAATTGAGTCAGGATTTAGTACAGAAACAGCATTAGTGAAGGTTATAAATATTTTTTTATGGCCTCTAACAGTGGACTCATCTCTGCAACATTTGATAATTTTGACCATAAAATTATATTACACAGATCAGTGCATGCCGTGGGTATTAAAACTACTATGCAGCACTGGGTGGAATCATATCTGTCTAAAAGACTTCAATTTGTTCATGTAGATGGGGAGTCTTCCTGACACACTAAGGTCACTGCTGGCTCTAGATGACATGTGTTTATCTGCACTTCAGAGGTTAGGGTAGATATGGAAAAATCTATCTTTGTGCAGTGTGTGTGTTTAGGCCTGGGTCTGAGGTGCTCAGCCCTGCTGAGGCATTTTGGTGTGGTTGCTGGCCTACTCTCGTGTGGGCTGTGGTCCAGGATGACTTGTCTTGGCCATGTCTTTTGCAAACCTGGCCATCACCCACTATCCGCTCCGGCATAACACCCACTCTAAAATTAATGTGAATAACAAAATAAAATAAATAAAACAAAAAGATTAACAAGAGGAACCTACAGAGAGTCTACAGTGCTCCTCTTTGGAGAGCAAATGTGTGTGGCACAACAAAGTCTCCAGACCATGATTCTGCCAGACAGAACAAATTTTAAAAAAGTTCCACAAGGTTCTGTGCTAGTTCTGTTTACATTACACATACATTAGGCAGTATTATTAAAAGGCATAGCATACATTTTCAGTTCTACGCAGATGATGTGGAGGTTTATCCATCCATGCATCCAGATGATATACACCAATTAAGTAAACTGCAGAAATGTCTTAAATACATAAAAACCTGGATTACCTCTAATTTCCTGCTTTTAAAGTCAGATTGTCATGGTTCTGGGTTGTTGACCCAGTGTTTTGTATTTATGGACTGTTGATTCTTGCTACTCATTATTGTTTTGATCTCGAGGAGTGATTTATTTTTCCTAGTCTCTATTGGTATAGTTTAGTTTCCTTGTTCTTATGAATTCTCTGTTAGTATTATTTATCTCCTGTGTAATTCATACGACTTTAGGTTGTTTAGCTTTCTTTAGCGTTCCCCTCCTGTTCTTCAATCTCTCTTTGTTTTAGGATCTCCTTTTCTAAGTCAGTCTTGTTGTCTTGGCTTACTTGTGGTTCCTAGTCTTTATTTCGGTGTTCTGTCTTCAGCATGCCCGTGCTTGGTTACCGTCAGTGTCCCCAGCCCGTAATGTTGCCCTTTGTATATCTGGTGCTCCCACTCTCTATTTCTCTCTCTCTCACTGTCTCCCTGTGTATCTGTCTCTCCCCCTCTCTCTCTTGGCCTTGTCATGTGTTTGTTATTCTTTTCTGGCATTGTGTTCGTATGTCTTGAGTCTAGGTCAGGGGTGTCGAACTCCAGGCCTCGAGGGCCGGGGTCCTGCAGGTCTTAGATATCACCCTGGGTCAACACACCTGAATCAAATGATTAGTTCATTACCAGGCCTCTGGAGAACTTTAAGACATGTTGAGGAGGTAATTTAGCCATTTAAATCAGCTGTGTTGGATCAAGGACACATCTAAAACCTGTAGGACACCGGCCCTCGAGGCCTGGAGTTCGACACCCCTTATCGAGGTCTTTGTCTCAGCGTTTGAATTACTTCGTGTCTTATTTTGACAGCCATTGTCTCGTGTGCATTGTGTTCAGTTTTTTTTTGTCTCGTTATATCTAGTTTGCTCCACCTGTGTTCCCATGTGTCTCCAATTCTCCTAATCACCCTCTTTGTTTATACTGTGCCAGTCTTCCCCTGTGCTTTGTCAGAGTGTATTGTTATGTTCCGTTCATGCTTTTGTCCTGGTTCTTGGTCTTGGTTTTCTAGTGTTTCCTTGCTTGAGTTAGTTTAATCAGCTTGTGCTTAGTTTCCTGCTTGGTTTTGTATTTTTGCTCATGTCTAGTTTCTTTATCAGCTCATTAAAAGGCCTGCCTTTAGTTAAACCTCCTTCTGCCTCCATGTCTGCAATTTTGGGTTTAGAAACATGGCGTCTAACAAGATACTTACTCTGGATGGCTCATCTCAAAATCTACGTGCATTTGTTAATTCTAGGCTGGGGTTTTGTAATTCATTATTACGAGGTTGTCCTACAAACTCCCTGAAAAGCCTTCAGTTGATCTAAAATGCTGTAGCGACAGTACTGACCATGACTAGAATTCCCGCGTAACTCCCCCATATTGGCTTCTCTTCACTGGCTCCCTGTGAAATCCAGAATCAAATTCAAAATTCTTCCCCTCATATACAGGGTCTTCGATATAGTAAGGTCTACAAGGTTTTAAAAACCTTATAATAACATATCACCCCAACTGTTGTTTTGATTTGCTGCCAATTGAATTCAACAACGTGATTTGTATCAATAGATAATATAATGCATACCACTTGTTAACTCAGGACAGTGGATTCTTTTAATCTTTTAATACTAACAGTTGAGCTGAATTGTGCACATAGCAAGTCTGGCTCGTGCACAGGGTGTTGCTATGTAGGAAATGTAAATTACCAAAATAGATTGAAGCAAGCACAACTACACAACATGAAAGTCACTCATAGTCTAGGAGCTCACAACACAAGCTATCACAACCACAACCAAAAAGGTACATGATAAATCTGAACACCAACTCCTTTCAAATGCATTAATTGCATGAAAACAAAGCATAAACTTTCCTAAATGCTGTTCTTTTGAATGACATTTAGAAAACAATTAAAAACTCAAAACTGTAGTAACAAGTACTAAGAGTAAAGGCCATTACACACCAAGTGCAAAAAAACAACTTCAAATTCTTCTGATCTGAACTTGTCGTGTAACATATATATAACTACTGAATGCACTGCATTTTTGTGGAAAATTGGGTGTTGTGAATGAAATAAAGTGAAGCGATGATGAGTTTGTCTTACTGCGTCCCACCTCAGCAGCAGGAAGAATTACATGGTTGGTGTGAATGGCTACATTAGGTGAGTCCAAAAATTATTTTTAATGCACAAAATATAAGCATAGATTTATCAGAGACAGAGATATGCATTAGTTGGCGGTACCCACATCGGCTTTGAATGAAGGGTCGGTGGGGATGGGCAACAGCAGATCTCGCCAGATCACCTCGTCCTTTTCATTGAAGCGAGTCTTGTCAGCATTTCTGATGTGACAAAAAATTAAAAGGGATTATTAAAAAGGACTATTCTGCCATCTTTCTATATATTAGCTTTCCAATTTGGCTTTAGCTAAAAAGTAACTGACAACATGTAAACTTACTTCTGAAAGAATCTCATTATTTCTTCCACAGATCCATCAACTGGCTGCACATGACTCCCACTGATACAGACTGCAGCACTGAGCTGGAAGAAAAAAAACACATAAAATACACAGATGTTAACAACTAACAAAAAGACCTGATTAAGACTAAGATGGCTAGACATGGATATTCTAAGAAATGATGAAGTAGCAATTTGCCAAAACCAATGACTGTCATGGCTTTGTGCAGGCAGGCAGGAAAAAGGACCCAAAATGCAGACTCGTGGAGGCGGAATTTAAACTCAAAGTCCACTGCTTTATTGCAGGCATAAATCAGGAAACGGAACAGAACGATGAGGGCATGAAACTGAACTACACATGCCAGAATGAGGGTACGACGCGACGACGAGCAGGAGCAGACACAGACACTAAATACAAGAGGAAACCAGGGCAAAGGGAAAACACCTGGAAGACCCAGCTGACAACAATTAGCAGACAGGACAGGGAGACGCCAAACTAGAAACACTAACGTAGGTCACAGACTATCAAAGTAAAGCAGGAAACAAACTGGCACAGAACAAAACCAATAAGAAACACTGGAAATCTCAAAATACAAGAAAATCATAAAATAACAATACACAAAACACTGGGTCACCGACCCAGGACCATGACAATGACTATAAAAATACAGTAAGTGGGTCAACCTATTTCTTCATCCTGAGCATGCATTGTTACTGAAAACAGACTGATGCTGATTTTCCAGCTCCAGTGTCACTATAAAAATATCATGTCTTACTTTTATAACTTCAGAGTAAATAGCCATCTTGAGGGTGATACTAGTGCCAAAGGAAAGACCTATCATGGCGATCTTGCTGCCGCAGACCTGAGGATGTTGCTGCAGGACTTTGTAGGCTGTCTGCAGGTGGAAAAATATATCAGACAACAGATAAAACACCAAAACCAGGAATTTCATTTTTGATCTTTAAGGTCAGATAAAAGAATTCTTCAAGAGGATTTTTAGGGCCAGGAAGTGTCAAACCCAATTCCTCAAAACATAAAGGTCCCAACATAATTGCTAAACAAAACACAAAATCTTGTACAAAAACCAAAAGGTAGAAACCAAAACATCATCTATATTTTAAAAATCATGCAGGGATCATGCATGCCATAACACCTGAAATTGATTTTAAAGGTTTTAAACTAAAACAACGTCAGCACTTCTCATTCTCGTTTCTGTTGTTTGATTAAAGACGTGTTTGAAGGAGAATGAAACTGAAGATCTTACATGATCTGAAATGAGAAAACTTTATGTTCCATTTCTTTGTGGCATCTTGTGACATCCCCCAAATGTTTTATTCAGGACACAAATGCTGTCTTTATCAACCTGACATGAAACATGGTGCATCTAAAAGCCCAGAGCTTTGTAGCATTCAAAGTATTTCAGGCTGTAAACTGTCTCACTGTCATTCTAACTTCATTTGGTTTACATTATACAGAGATTTCTGAGCTGTTTTCACACATCAAAAAGGTTAAGAGAATGAAGCTGGGACATATTCTGAAGTTGCTCTTTTTTAAGTAAACATGAAATGTGTTCTTATTACTGGAAATACTCAGTTTAGTTTAAGCAAGGATAGTGCTTGGGTAGGAAAAGCTGGGGGCAGGAGATTCTATGCTGTTGCATGCATGTAATCAGACATTGCAGAGACTTTGTTTGAGGAAGGTGGCATTAAAGATCATTTAATATCAGATATAAAAGTGTATGACTATTTCGTTTTTACCATAGACTCTATGAAAACCAATTTTATTCACTGGTGTAAGCAACAATGCCAAGACGTCTAAGTGCATTAAAACATACCTTGTTTTCCATGATCCAAATAGTTATTCCTCTGGTTGCAAAAAGATATGTACGGAAGTCTATGGAACGGACCTGAACTCCTTTAATCTATGACATCTTTTTGAAGACAATATGATCTTCATTTTGTAAACTACGGTCTTCAGTGGAGTCAAAAAGAAGGATAACTCAGGTGGAAGCCCACAGTGGTCAACACTGCTATAGAGGAGAAAGAGACTAACTAAACCATCTCCTTTTTTTTCATGGTGCTTCCTTGTAACCAAATCATTAAATTCGTTAGACGTACCTCAAAATACTGGTTGTCCACCATCTTTCCAGTTTCCATGGTGATTTTAGCAGTCAGGTAGTCGATGGCCATACTAGCGAAGCCATGGGATGCCCAGAGCGCTGCACGGTACTCCACCAACTGCCCTCCACCCCCCCATAGATCGAGCAGGCCAGGGAAAGGTCCAGGACCTTAAGACAAGTTAAAAAACGTGCTGATCTAATTCACACCCACAGGACATCTCACTGTGGACTCTTCAGGACTTACCCGAGGGCAGAAAAAGGGCTGCGGTGAGTCCTCCTTCTGTAATTGGAATCCTGCGTACACCAGGTGCCATATACCAGCGCTCCACCACCACACCAGAGAGAGGCACCAGATCTGCGAAGCCCTCTGTCTGGTGACCCTGGTAAACAGAAATTGTGACCTCCATGGGAGTCTGGATGTTCTTCTTTCGCATCCTGAGGAGTGATGGGAAAATTATCTATGGTGCCAATAATGGATTCTGTATTGGTGTCATGTACACAAAAAGCCTACCTCAGCCCAGGTTTGCTGCCAGGAATTGGTCTGAGGCTCCACAGTAGACCCATCTGTTCGACCCCGGAATATGTCCCACCTATACTGGGATCCTCTGAAACTACAAAAAAATAAAACACAATCTTTTAGATACTTGCACATATTTCTACATTTTCTTCTCTTAATTTTCCAGGTCTCAGTACTGAACAACGTACCATCGATGGTCCCTGTGGTATCGGCAGTGTAGTGACCAAATGCTTCCCAGCTGTGTCCATCTTCACACTGGTGCAGGGCATGGATGGTCAGTTGGGAACCAGGGAAGGCATTCTGGACGAGGACAATGAATTTCTCATCCATGAGCCCTCTGGATGGCTGAACCGACAGCTTCACACAACACTGCTTTCTGTCCATTCTGAACTCAATACACATAGTATTTGATTTGTATTTGGAAAATGTTTGATTTGGAATAGATAATAAATTGAACATTGATGTGAACTGCGAATCTGTCTGCAAAAAGGGACACCAGCGCCTTTACTGCCTTAGGAAACTTGCTCATTTCCACATTGACTGAACTATTTTTACTTTGTTTTATATTTTTGTTAGCTGGCATGGTTCGGTCAAACCTCTGTCACAGAGAAAAACTTACTGAATCAGATAGTGAGATGGTCCAGTCATCTGATAGTTGAGTCATAGCCCTGTCTAGCCTCCCTGTACTCTAAACAGGTACAGAGGATGGCTTTATTAATTCTTAATAATGGCTCCCATCCTCTACGGGCTGAATTTCAGCTTCTTCCCTCTGGATGGAGGTTTCTAGTCCCAAGGTGTAGGACAAAGCGTCACAAAAACAGTTTTGTCCCTGCTGCCATCACTGAACTCAGAACTGTTTTACTTGATTCATCTTGATCTTATTTATATTGATTCATCTTAATTTATTTATATATATTATTTATATTGTATCACTTGTCTAATTATCAAATCTGTGTTTGTCAAGTTTAATGGGTGTGTGTGTTTTGTGAGGGGATGCCAAATGCTATCATTTTTTCTGTAAAGCAAATTTACCTACAGGTATAAATAAAGTACACAGTAAAATTCACTGAGTAAATTTTACTCAAATTGAATACAATTTTACTCTAGAAAAGACAGTATTTGGTCCCAGTCTAAATGG
>VUQG01014261.1:6193-17366 GCA_015106755.1 Etia nguti | reverse complement strand
AAGATTTTTTTTTTTTTTGGTGTTTTTTTTTTTTTAATAATTTGTTTTTTTTTTTTTTTTTTTTTTAAATTTTTTTTTTAATTTTTTTTTTTTTTTTTTTTTTTTTTTTTTTTTTTTTTTTTTAAATATTTAAAGTACTTTCTGTGTGATATTTTGCATGCTATGGGTATATATCTGAATAAATGTATTCCTGAACTTACATTTGTCAGTGATTCCACAAGACAACTGAATATTAAGAAATTAAGAAATTCAAAAATTAACAAACACAGTGCTTGATAGTAAGGTAAATGCTAACCATTCTGTCACTTGACAGGTACAACAGCCAGCTGTTAATTTGATAACAAAGCTACGGAAAGGCCATTAAGAGTTTTTTTTAAAAAAGCACCAAAAACGAACAAACAAAAAAATGCACTGTATTTCCCACCAAACAGCTATATCTGTGCAAAGACTTACAGAATTCCTTGGGAAAACTTTCTGACTTGACCTCTAAACACTTTACTTCTGACTTTATGGGTTTGCTCAATCATTTTGGACCACACAGAATTAACAAAAAAGTTTTAGAAATATTTGTCATGGCAGGTTTCAAAAACTTTCTGTGGTATAAAACTGCTTGGTGATTGCCTAACAAGATGCTGTTAGTCAAGTCATCAACCAATGAATGTTGTTTCAGAGATTCAAATTTATGGCTAGTCCTAATTTTAACCTCTTAGCAAAGATAAGTGCAAATACTTAGACATTATTATTCAAAACACTAAATGGTGTCCAATTTTCTATACTTGATTGATCCTTTTTTGGTTTTGTAATGAACTTAATCAAGCCTTGATGAAGAGATGGAGGCAGTTCTTTTTTCACTGTTGCTTCTTCAAACATAACCTTTAAGAATGGGGTAATTCCTCTGTAAAAAAAAACCCTCATGGAATTCACTAGTTAGACCATTGTTCCCAGTGGATTTGTTATCTTTAAGAGAGCCAATGGAATCTTGAACCTCTTTTAAATTAATTTCTTGATCACAAATTTACTTCAAATTATTATCAATATTATTAGAATCCTTTTTTTGCCTACTAAGAAATTTATCAGTGTCATCTTCATTTTCTGAATCAGCCACATATAGATTTTGGTAAACATTTGTCACACATTTTGAAATGATATTTTCATGTTCACATATTAAATCATTAATTCTGAGTTTTTCAATGAAATATTGCTCAAAGTTCCTTTTTTTCTAAATTAAAGAAATATTTCACCCTGTTATGACCATTTCCTCCTAAATCTAATAAAGACACCTCTAGCTTTATCCTTGTATATTTTGTCTAGATCTAATCCTAATTTGAGTGTCCCTTAGAATTCTGTTCAGGCAAATTTTCTCAGACAGTCTCATTACTTTAGAAATTATTTGAATTTCTCTCTGTCTTTTCTTCAGAGCAAACTTTTTCCCTATTCTTATTACTAAATTTCTGATCTCAAACTTCATCAATTCCCAGCATTTTTCAAAACTGTTAAATAGTTTTTCTTGTGTCCAGTATTTATTATTTAATTTCCAATAGTCTTTATTCTGAATTTGTCTAACTAATTTCATATCAACCTTAATGGTCTCTTCAACATCTGATGATAAGTGATGATAGTGCCTCCAGAAGCCTTAACAGGAGTCATAAGAGACTTTCAAAAAGGAGAAACTCACTTCTAGAAGGACTTCTCCCTTAAATAATTGATTATATTTTATAAAATTATTATTATTTTTGCGTACATTATAAATTAACATGAAATTGGCAAATTTAAATGAAATTTAATGTAAAATGTTTAATAGAAAAGTGATTAATACTAAATAAATAAAGTAATAGAGAATAGGTGTGTTTCTCTTATATAATGAACTAGGCTGACATCATATCCATGGCTTGCATTATTCATATTAATAAAGAGGATGGGTTTTTATACATGCTTAGATTTACAATTTAAAAAAAAATAAAAAATAAACAATTACAGTCAATTTTCTTAAACAGATGCTATTAATAAATAAAGATTATAACCGTGATATATAACACACACACACACACACACACACACACACACACACACACACACACACACACACACACACACACACATATTTATTGTTTCTGTAATATTTATGTTATAATAACAATATCATGTATAAGTAATAATAATAATAACAAATAAAATAATATAAAAAACCCTACTCAAAATTGTCATGTGACAGCCTAATTTGCATATGGAACCTTGCAATGAGCTTTGACTCATCATCAAGAAAACCTCAAACACACAAAAAGGAAGAATAATGCAAAGGATTCGCACATTAACTTAAAAACTAACACTGAGAAATGCAACACAATGTCAGTCTACATGTTTCTTTATGGAAAGTATTTTTTTTTCAAAAGGAAACTTAATGAAATAAACCAAGGCTGCAGGTTTTGTCACTCTCCGACCAAAATTAACAGAACCAGCAGCAAAAGAAGATCCAAACTGTGCTTCACATTTGATAAACATCGTCTTGAATTCCCACGATAAAATCACACTTCCTGCACAGTTCTCTCTCTCAGTGTACTTCAAGAACAGTTTACTGTCTCAAATCTCATTATTTGCTTGCTTATTATGCACCAGTCTACCGTTGTGTACAGTGCTGTTGACCGCTCTTTTGTTTTTTTTGTTTTTTTTTCAAAAATTACCTCCGACAAGAAAGCTTAATTTCTGCTGTTCAATACGGAAGAATTTTAAACATTTTAAAATTATGCCAAATTGCAAAATGCTTAGCTGTGTCTCTAATAAAACCTCTTTAACTTTGCTCTGCTTCGCTCAAGCAGCATCAGGTAATGTTCATATGTTGATTCGTGGTTTTCTTCAGTTTTTGATCTACTGCAGAATATTTTTAAGGGGGTTATCTGCTATAAAAAACCAGGCCAGCAAAATCTCCTTCATGTTTTTCTGTGTTTTATCCTCAGTTATTCTAACACAAAGGCATCTGCTGTGATGCTTGTGCCTCTGGTGAAGTCTCACAAGTGTCAGCTTTGTTTTTATACATAGATATAAAAATATGGATATGTACTGATCAATGATCAGAATTATAACATTTCTGAACCAGTCAAAGTTGAATTGAATCGAATCAAATCAAATCGAATCGAATTGGGGATTGAGTGGAATCGGGACCTTGTGAATCGAAATCAAATCAATTATAGAAACTGAAATCAATACCCAGCCCTACTTACACATATTAAACCTTTCAGCAACTCAACTCCTGAGCAAAATACTCAAAATATCAATACCAAAGTATGATGATGCAGGTGTCTACAGTGGTTTGTCTGTCTAGCCTTTTCAGTATGTTGTTTGTTATTGCTGTACCCATTCCTTTTTTTTGGCCAAGATGTCAATGTTTTGCTCGGTTATGACTGCCTTCTTGATATCTGTGATTCTCAAGTATCGATACTGAACTTAGGAGGCTGGAAAGCAGGATGTCCCTGTGGAGGTAATTAGAACCTGTTGTAGTGTCACTCTTAGACACTACAATGGGTCATCCAACTGATTAGATTTCTGTTGAAGGTAACATTTTAATGTGCAGCCAGTTGAACTGTTGTTTGCAAAGATGAAAAGACTGAATATGTTTGCAAGGTACTGTACACATGACATTATTATTGGGGGCTGAGCCTCCCTAAAGGTTTTATCCTAGAATCACCTCTGCTGTGTACGCAGATGGGTCAGGATCTTAGGACAAATAATGTATTATCTGTCTCTAGGACTGCAATCGATTGGTGACCTGTCCAGGGTGTGCCCCACCTCTTGCCTGATGACAGCTGGGTGTCATGGGTCCATGACCTCTCATTTATGTGTTTAGACTTTTGAGTCTGGTTTATTTAATATTTTGAGGCAAAGTTAAATGTTCACACTTTAGAAGTTTTGCTAATGGCAATTTTTTTATTTGATTGTTTGATGGCAATTTTTTATGGGTAAGATGTTATATTACCCCGATTCACTCAGTGACTAACTCCATCTCCTAAAAATCATCTATAAATCGGTCCAATTCAATTCAGCAGTATTTATATACAGATGAATTGAATTGAACTGAATTAGAGAAAAAACCCCAACAATACCCGATGAGCAAACACTTGGCGACAGTAGGGAGGAAAACCCCCTTTAAAAAGGAAGAAACCTCCGGCAGAACCGGGCTTAGGAAGGAGTGGACATCTGCAGCAACCGTTTGTGAAGGGGTGGTGGAGCCGGGGACAAATTTATAAACGACTAAATGTTAAAGCAAATATGCCTTATAATGGACGTTTAGGCACTAGAAGCAATTCTCTGGTTAATAGTTATTTGCTATTAATATTTAGTTGTCTATAGCTTTGATTTTGGACTCACCTGCTTGCTGTCTTTGGTTTGGACTTGATATTGTCTTTTCCTGTGTGTTTTGTGTTCAGTGAGGTGCCAAACTGTGTTCATCCAGAAGTACAACTTTGAGTCCTCTTCACGCAACAAAGTTAATTATGGAATTCCACAGGGTTCCATGCTAGGACCAATTCTGTTTACAGTAATCATGCTTCCCTTAGGCAGTATCATCAGAAGGCATAGCTTACATTTTTGTTGCTATGCAGATGGTACCTGACAGAATCGGTCAGCTCATTTTCACTTGTTTTGAGAAAAGCAGAGGAGACTGTCTTGGGTGCTATTTATGTGTTTGTTTTTGGCTGGTTTATCATCTATTATACAATGGGACCACAGAGAAAATGAAAATTTTCTCTACTCTGGGATAAAATGCAATAATTTTGATCTTATAATGCCAAATAAGTACAATGTTTTTCCTTCCCTATTTCCACTTTTGCTCAGTTGTCATCTGAGTTAATTATGTTCCAGTTTCTTTCTGAAGGACTCTTCATTTAAGTATAAGTATAATTTTTTGTTATCATTATTTATGTTATTTATTAATTTTATTATTTTTAACTAAATTAAACGTCTTGATGCATTCTCAATCATCCAGGAAAGTACATCTCCAAAAGTTGATTCTGTTCATCTGGACGTAGCGTTTTGTCAGAGAAACGTTTCGTCACTCATCCAAGTAAACTTCTCATCCTTAATACACATATGCAAAACCCTGACTTCTATGCACACACAACTATACAAGCACTCCCGCTCTCACGAGCACTTATATTTCGTAAACAAACTTTCACTTTAATTTCACGTTTATTGCAAAAAAAAAAAAAAAACATCCCAAAAATGACATAGTGCATTAGTCAAACACTCATATTATTTTTGTTAAAATCAAATTAACTGGAATATATAGTTAGCACTTTATCCTCAGCTGGTTTTGTAAACAGGACCATTCATCACTTATTTGGTGTCCAGATGTCAGAATGAATGAACTTTAGTCTCTTTCCACATACTTTGTCCAGATTGTCTGCAATGATTTCTTTGATGTCTTTTCTTCTTTTTTTCAGAAATGTGAGGAAAAATTCTGAGAAAAAAGTCAGAATTCTGACTTTAATCTCACTTTTTCAGAATTCTGACTTTTGTCTCAAAATCCTGACTTTAATTTCAGAATTCTTAACAAAAGGACATCCCCACTTTTTTCTTTTTCCAGTGGACCTAATCCTTTTCTGTACAGAAATGTTAAATGGAATAGCTAATCTGATAGTTAATCTGTTAGCTAATTCTATAGGTAATCCCATAGTTGATCCCAGAGCTAATATATTTGCTAATATGATAGCAAATCCATGAGCTAACAGGAAAAGCTTCTTCAGTTCTAAGAGCAAGAGGCGGTGGCTTACGACACCAACTGTCTGCCATCTATAATCCAGTTTTTAGATCCCTTCCCAGACGCCTTAACGCCCACTCACATCCTGGGCCAATTGACCTCAGGAAATCACATGATAGGGTGGGACTAGTTCTCACAATGGGTTCACCTGAGACCTTGGCTGATTGTGACCTACACCCGTTTTCACACCTTGGCTCGTGTGATCAGGCAGAGGATCAATAGGGGGTCCACGACCCTCTTGGGGACACTCCAATATGGTCTTAAAATCTGGGACTCTCTACCAATTGCTCTTAGAACTGAAGAAACTTCTCCGATGAGAGGTGAAAAGTCTTCAAGAAACTTAAAGAAGTCCAGATGCTTTTCTTTCTGAGCTCCTTAGACTATAATGGCCTGGATGACTGAGAACCTTCAGAGACACACCACAGGAGTGACAACCCTAAACATAACAAATACTGAAAAGGTATTAGAAATGGAAACAGGCTACACTGAAAAAAATGAATGGTTAGATTGGATATTTTGGACCGCTTACAAAGCTAATGTCTCTACAGTAGGTGTGTCACATGCACAACCGTCAGACCAACCCTAGCCACATCACAATTTCAAATGAAATCAGAAAATATATCAGCCATCCTAGCATGTATGCCAAAGTTGTTCAAGTTGTTCTCTGCCCCCGAATGGAACCTGCAAACCGCTGCATTATCTTTACCCACCTGTAAAACCCCTCAAAAAGTCAATTACTACCCAGGAAATTACACCTGTTTTTATAGGAATGGACAAGGTCGGGACCTGCATGACTTAAGCTTGTGTAATGTCAATTATGATGTAACACAAGCCACCAGGCGTTACCACAAAGACTGATTTGTTAACCATAACACTGGAAGGGCTGATGTGTGGTGGCTTTGTGAGGATCGAAAGCTGAGAGCTTAACTCCCCTCTGAGTGGAAAGGAACCTTTGCACTAGTTTACCTGATCATGCCTTTTAAAATGTTCACCCTCTTTAAGCAACTAACCCGAGCTGTAAAGGAACATGAAATTGAAAGAACAAAACAGGAGTTAAGAAAAGGGCAGAAAAGGGTGGTGTGGCACACGAATGATGGACCCGACCACATAGTTTGCTCTTTTGACACTTTTTTATTCAGTGGCTGGTTATTTCCACGCTTGGTTGCAGCTTTTCAGCCACAACCCCACACACACACCAACCTCAGGTCCCTGTACGTTTTATACAGGGGAGGTGTGATAAGCTGATGGAGCGCCGGTGTGTGTCAGCCTCCCCTGCAGCCACACCTCACACCGCCCCGCCACAGGTAGACTGTGTAGAATGTTCGGAGCCAGCTGTTGGATGGTTATCCCTAATAACACTGTATCTAATGTCACAGTTACCCAAGCATTAGAAGGGATTATTACCCTTGCTGATGAATTGGCTGAGAATTCAGGGATAAGGGACCCATATAGAGAAATTTAATGGAACAATGCTTTGGTAGATGGAGCACATTTGTGTCTTCTCTCTTAGTCTCTGTTGCAGTTATAACTGTATTGTGGCCAGTTGAATTGAATAAACTTTCTGAGGCTAAAGAATGAGTTGTTCGATGCTTACATGCTCACTAAAGCTGAAGGAAATTGAAGGTTCTTGCGAAACTGACCCTATTCACTGATTACAACACCCAAACACTTTTTAAACACATTTTAAATTTCTCGTACTTGAGATTAATTCATCCTTGTAAGTGCAAACACTAAGAATCACCACTGATTGAATGGTGTACTTATATAAAAACAATGGGTTTATTTTACAGCATAACAAAGTTAACACAACAAACCATTTTGGTCAAGTGTCATGTGATGGGAAACAAGCTACTTTTTAAAATAAAACTGTGTATAACAGCTAGAATAGCCATGTAGCTAGCTCAGAAAAGTTGTAAATGACAACAGGGGCCACAGAGTAATGAAAGTGACTACTGTGCAATATGTATAACTGATGGTATCTATGAAGTACAATAATCACAAATGAATCATAACGATTTGAAATTAAATGCAGTGCAATCACCTTTTCCTACATGCTGTATTTAATCACCATAATTAGTGGTAAATTACTGAAAATCATAGTATGCAAAACATTGTTAGAATGAGAACCTCAAACTTCATGTGATATGTACAAAAAACAACAAACAAATAAGCAAACAAAAAAACGAGATGTTTTTTAAATGGCACTTTGGTTTACTTGTGTATGATACACCACTGACTGCATTTTCTATGATTACTAGGGATGGGAATGCTGAGAATTTAGCGACCCCTGTTTCATTATCGATAACACTTATCGATTCAATTCCTTATCAGTTATCAATATGTTTTCATTGGCTCTGCTTTGAGAGTCACCATCATCACTAGGCAGCATATAAAAAATATTACATCTCATGCCCTATTGACCACACAGCATGCGCAGGCTGCAAATGTTTGTGCACGTTGGACATATTTCTACTCGTTTTTGTGAACAGTATTGGGGTCCCATCCATCGATCCATCCAATTATCCATTCGATTCTCTTTTCCTTTCCAAGCTCAGTATTAGGGTTGTTACTCAAAAAAAGCAATTATTACACATGTTACACAAAACACTTTTCACACTTTTAAAAGTAATGCTGTATCTTAAACCTGAGACTACAACTCAACACAGCAACACAAATACATGTTCTAATGAGGACACACATATGATCTTTCTCTTAGTATTTAGGTATGACTACAAAGCAAAGATGAAAACCAGCATAAAGAGACTTTAAAGTAATCTCCGCATTGATCCAAACATGAACAGGTAGAAATGGAGACTGCAACCTGATGTTCAGGTTCTTGGTGCTGGGCTGGGGTTGGCATTCACTCAGTTTTCACTCATGGTTCTTGGCTAGCTTAGCATTAGCATGCTGTCTGCAGGTTCTTGCAAAGAGCCGAAGTTGTGTTAGCAGCATACTGTGGTTGTTTTTGTCTTGGATATAGTTTTTACTTTACCATCACACTCTTGTCCTTTTGTGCAATAAAAGTAAATGTCCATGTCCATGCTGTAGACTGTGCTGCTATTTTCCTTCTCTGACACACAAACTGAAATCAGCTGATTGTAGCGCAAGTGCAACTGGAACCAATAAGTGGGATCGATAGGCAGGCAGACTAACAATTCTAAGGAATTGGACTACTGGAACAGGTTCTCTACAAGAACCAGTTTTCGATTCCCATACCTAGTGATTACTATATAAAAACATCAAATACATTTTCAGCTGCCATAATCTTCAACGTTTCATCATAAAACCAATCATGTAATCTTTTAGAAAATTGCTTAAACTCAATCAAATAACCCCTATATAATTCTGTTGCAATAAAATTTGATGGGTAAAAGATTTGATGGGTATTGCATGTTATACACAACGTATAACATGCAATATCCATCAAATCTTTTACCCTTCAGTAAGCTTGAAACAAAGTGTTCACATTTTTTTAACAGCATACCCTGGAATTGTTTGGGATTGTGATCAGATTTTGAAAGTTATGGGAAGGCCAATGTTAATTAAAATGATGGCAAGCCACTGGTTGTTACAGCAACAGCTGCAAAAAAGCCTGAAAACCAACCTCCAAGCCCACAGTCGAGGCCAGAAATTTATATGCACTTAGCATGGCCATGAATGTCATGGTAATTTTGTGCTTTTAATTTCTTTAAACTAATCTTCCAAGGTGAAATGATTACACAGCATACATCTTTAATGAATAAAAAAACCTCAAAGAATTTATTTCGGATTTTTCTAATCCACACAAGATTAAAATTATACATATAGGCTGAAATGCACTGCTAAAAAAAAATAAAGGAAGACTTGAAAGTATAGCATCACATCATTTTCACTTATGGCATATTGATCTGGTCACTTAAGTAGCAGAGGGGGTTGTTAATCAGTTTCAGGTGCACTAGAAAGACATCACTGAGACAAACCTCAAAACAGGAATGGTTTTACAGGTGGAGGCCATGGATCTTTTTTCCCCTTTTCAACTTTTGACTGTTTTTTTTTTCACTAGTTTCGCATTTGGCTGGGGTTAGTGTCACTACTGGTAGCATGAGGTGATATCTGAACCCTACAGAGTTTGTACAGGTAGACCAACTCCTCATGGATGGCAAATCAATACATGCCATTATGAAAAGATTTGCTGTATCTCCCATCACAGTCTCAAGAGCATGGAGGAGATTTCAGGAGATAGGCAGTTACCCTAGGAGAGCTGGAAAGGGACATAGAAGGTCCTTAACCCATCAGCAGACCAGTATCTGCTTTTTTGTACAAGGAGGAACAAGATGAACACTGCCAGAGCTCTACAAAATGACCTCGAGCAGGTCACTGATGTCAATGTCTCTGACCAACAAGAAATAGACATCATAAGGGTGACCTGAGGGCCCAAAACCCTCTAGTGGGCCCTGTGCTCACTGCATGACACTGTGGACCCAAACCTCAATTTGCCATAGAATAGAAAAATTGGTAGATTCACCCTGGTGCCCTATGCTTTTTACAGATGAGAGCAGGTTCACCCTGAGCAGATGTGAACATTATGCTGCTACCTGTAACACTGTTTAACATCACCAATTTGGGGTGTGTATCAGTGATTGTCTTAAGGAGTCATATCTATGGAGGGATGCACAGACCTCTGCAGGCTAGGCAACAGCACCATGACTGTCATTTGGTATTAAGGTGAAATCTTGGGATCCATTGTCCAACCCTGCACTGGTGCAATGTAGGACCCCTGTGTGCTCCCTTGTTTCATAACAATCCTCAGCCTTATTCTGGTGCGAGTATGCAGGCAGTTCCTGGAGGATGGAGGAACTGATACCAGTGACTAGCCCCCATGCTTGCTTGACCTACGTCCAATATAAAACCTTTTGGACAATATGTCAATTCAATGTTACCAAGTTGCAGGAGTAGGTTCCTTGGGACAACATCTGCTGTCTCATTAGGAGCATGCCTCCACATTGTCTGGCATGCATACACGCATGCAGCTACCATACAAACTACAAAAGTGGTGCTGAAGGTTCTACAATGCTTTTTTTAATTGGCAAGTCAAAGGCCAATTACATTCTTGTTAGTCATTATAATTGACTACAACAGGTAGTTTCTCTTTGATAGCACAAAAAGGATTTGTACTAATTGGGCTAAAAAAATACTGAGACAAATGGGGAAAACCAATAACATAGTCAATATCTAAGGAGGAGGAATGTAGATTTACACAAGTTGGAAAGATCTTTGGAGTCATTTCTAAATAACTGGAGCGGGACCACAGCTCCAAACACGCTCCTTCCGGTTCTCATCTATATATATTCCCTCAGTTCTACAAGCTGTTCGTTCTCGTTTACGTGCCCCACCCTCCCTCCCCTTTTCAGTTCTTTAACTTCTTCACTTCTCATTAGTACATGG
>VUQG01014260.1:34410-48801 GCA_015106755.1 Etia nguti | reverse complement strand
GAAAAACTGAACTAAACTGGGACATGGATAAACTGACAGACACATGCAGGGAAGCACAGCCATGAGGGAGACTACGACACTATCAAAGAGAAACACAGGGCTTAAATACAGTGAGGGATAACGAGGGAATGAGACACAGAAGGAAAGCACAGCTGGGAGTAATCAGGCTGGACAAGACAAGGGAAGCAAAACTAGAAACACTGACACGAGACACGGACCTTCAAAGTAAAACAGGAAACACACTGACTGAACTCTAGACATGTAAACTTAACAGCGACTGGGGAGACAGAACATAGGAACCTGAAACATGGTACAGAAAGGCACAGTAGACACAACATGGAACACAGGGAAGCCATATAACAAAACCTAAGAACTAAACCTATGATAACCATAACTGAAACCCAGGGAAATAACAAACATAGTACAACAAAGGACTCAATACATAAACCATAATATAACAACACAAGAACTCAAAAAGCTGGGTCAGAAGGACCCAGAACCATGACACCTATCTAATAACATAAGAAACCCACTGTTTGTTAAATGAACAGATTGAAGTGTTTCGCCTAACTTACTGCTCTCACTGTTTATAAAGACATGTTATAAACTCTTAATACTTCCAAAGGAGGGTACTAAGCTTGCAAAGCAGACATTTTATCGAGGTGTGTAGAGTTTGCGTAATTATTTCTCTCACAGGCCAACTGACACTTTGATAATATGTATGTTGTGTATATATTGTATTTTGCACTGCTGTTCAATCAGATTATATGGCAAAGAACACTCATTTTTGGCACATTGCATTATGCTTAGGGCACTTACTATACTAAGGATTAACCTACTAATCACATTTTATGCATTAATCCTTAGGGTAGGATTTTCAGGAGAGATAAGAGCAGCACATTTTCAAAAGCAGAAAAAAAATCTTCCCTTGTGTATAGGTGAGAATGCTGCTGTGCTGGGGCAGCTGTGTGAAGGATCTGAAGACGCCCCCCTGGTTCTTCCAGAATCTGTGGAGTCAGTTCTTGATGTATGCAGCCCCTGCACTCCTTGCACCCCTTGCACCCCCTGCTCTATTGCCTCCTCCATTGTGGTTCACATCTCTGAGGAGGAGAGGCAAAAGTACGAGGAGGAGATCCGCAAGCTCTACAAACAGCTAGACGATAAGGTAATGAATGAACATTGCATGAGGATGATTTGTGCACGGATATAGAGCTCCTCACACACCACGGCTGCGTTTTCTGTAATGTTATGCACAGATTAATTCAAAGACTGTCTCATGCATATATTATTTATGTTAATGAGTTCAGGATCATAGACATAGTAGTGAGTAATGTAGCAAACACAGAGGAAGTAGTAACTCTGAAAAGTGTTAAAGCTTTAAATTATTTAAGACTTCTGCATACACACACAGTTTTATAATGTGTCATTTTTTTTTTTCATTACTAGATTTTTCTATTAAATATACTAACATGCTTTCCTGTACATGCCTCGCTGTGTGGATGCACACACTGCCCTGTGTACATTTTGCTCTGTATTTATGTATCCCTGGAGATGCATATATTTTATTTTGTCCCTGCTTATGTGGTACAGTTATAACAGACCTGATGCATGATATTCTATATGTTAAATTTATTTGTGTATACAAATTTATACATAGCAGATACCTGGGATTTTCCTTTTATTGCACTCAGTGTTTCTTGCTGAAGTCGCTGTGTACCTTGGATTTCCCATCATCTCGTATGGCGTGTGCGAGTTACTGCAGACCACTATGTGACATACTTTTTTAAATATATTAGTGTTTTTCTCTGGTAGCACTGAACCCGCAGCTTCTGTACAGTCAAGCATTAAAAACCCTCCTCTTCGTTTTATGATCCCGGTTCTTTAACCTTTTGGTTTTTTTGGTGTTATAGTTTTGGTTTATTGATCTTTATGTTTTCTTGAGTATTTTTGAGTGTTTAGTTTGTGTTATAACTTGGTGTTAGGTCTCATTTCCTGTTTTATTTTGATAGTTTCTTGTCTGTAGTGTATTGTGTTTATTTTTACTTCCCCTTCTGTCCTTAATTATTGTCACCTGCATCTTGTTAGCCTGCTGTGTCCACTTTTCCTAATTGCCCTCATGTGTATAAATAGTGCTGTCTTACCCTGAGTCTTTGTCTCAGCATCTGTTAATGTTCTCTGCTTGTCTTCAGATAGTTTGTTTAGGCTCCCAGTGGATTTTGTGTTTTTCATCAGCTGGGGAAAAAAAAAAAAATCCTGCTTGGGTTTTGGTTTCGTTCTCCATCTCTGCATTTCATCTGCATATCACAATGTTTTGTTTAGATTATCAAACACCTGAAGAATCACAGCATTACAGTATTAGTGGTTTCTACTGTTACCATTGGCAAATGTAGTGTAACTAATGCTGTCCTCCAGGATCTTGTTTCTGTGACAAACAGCTTACATCACCAATAAGTTTGTTTCTTTGTTGGGCTTATTTTCTGGCTGCTGACAGCAACCTGCTCAGGAGGAGAGCTCACAGACTTTGTTCCCGCCTTGTTAGAGGGGAAGCTGTGGAGCTGCTGACCACAGTCAAACACCTGGGTCTGCATATGTCCAATAACCTAACATGAACCACAAGTACTGCAGTATTATTAAGAAAGCTCATCAATGGCTGTTTTTTTTTTTATGAGGAGCCTGAAGCAGGCTGGCCTTGGAGCTTGCATAGATGGAAACGTTAAATCTGACCTCTCCTTTTATTTGCAGGTGTCTGAAGGTATGCAGTGCTCTTAGAATTAAAATGTGCTCATTACTTTAGCCAAAAAGACACCCCGTGTTTTTTTTTTTTTTTCCAGTGACACTAATCCTCTTTTGTACATTCTCACTAACAGGTCCATCCATGATTTCATTTCCTCCACACTTGACTACTGCAATGCCCTTTTCTTTTGCAACAGTCACTGTAACATACACAAGCTACAGTTAATTGAAAATGCTGCTGCCAAGCTTTTATCATGCACCCAAAGGAGCGACCACACTACGCTGGTCCGGTCCTTGCAGCCTTCGCTGGTTACCTGTTACTTTTAGATATGAATTTAAGATTTGATTGCTGGTTTTAAAAGCCCTGCACGGTGAGGTTCCTGCCTACATATGCGAGCTGCTGACACATCTGGTTATTAAAGGTGATGAAGCCTTTGCAGTTCAGGAAGACAGACTCTGTAACCTCTTTTAAATTGCTTCCTAAAACCTGTTTCATTGTTTGGCTTTTTAAAATCGCTGATGCCTCGTTCACACTTGTAGTTAATATATCTTTTTATTGCGTAGGATCGTGTAAGTGGTTTCTTTTGTCTCCACTAAATTTGAAAATGATTTGAATTCTCTTTACATTAGTTTTCATTTTTCAAAATTTCTTTTTATTGTTTAGCACTTTGTAACCTTGCATTGAAAAGTCCTATATAAATGCAAATAAGGTAAAAAAAAAAAAAAAAGTTTAATATGCATGTAGTCACTGTGAATTAACTGTTGGCTAGAGACGTCCGGCAGGCTCAAGCTGAGTGTTTTTCCTGTTGCCATCTCTTTGTTTTGAAACCAGTCGTGGAAGGGCTGAGGGACACTGCATACTTATAGAAAAAAAGACTTTAGGGCATTTTTCTTATTTAATTACTTTTTTAAAACAAGACACCTCACCACCTCCGGGAATTAGAAAGAATGCAGGTTTAAGACACTTTGATGATCCTTTATATATATAGGCACTGGTGATGAAGACACTCTTTTTCTTTTGTCGGGTTACTGCTCTTGCTATCAGACAAAATAAGCTCTATCCTTTTGCCTATATAACTGCTGATGCCGTTCCCTTTTTGTCAGAAATCAGGCCTTCATTTTCTAAAATGTGTGCACAGTGGCAGATCCAGTTATGGTGAAAAAAAGACATATGGGTATCCGGTCCAACATGCAGCTGTCGTCTATTGTAAGTTTAAAGCATATAGTTGTGAATGGAAACTGAACACATAATACGACTGTGCGTGCATGTGTCTTTTCCACTAAAGGATGACGAGATCAACCACCAGAGCCAGATGGTGGAGAAGCTGAAGGAGCAGATGCTCGACCAGGAGGAGGTAAAGGATCTTGGTTTTATTTCCTTTCATCAGTTTGGTTAAACAGCTCACGGTGGGCTGCAATGTCTTTGAATGTGGAAATGAAAACTACACTCTGAATAGAAGTCAGCTGTGAGACATTTATTATCCTGCCCTTGAGATTACTGACAGAAAAAATCCTTTCAGGTGCCAAAAAGCACTTGAAGAAATTAAATTGTCATTGTTTAATTGTGTGTGTATCACTGTTGCTGTACTCTGCATGCTAGCAGTGGTTTAATTTAGAATAGAATTAGGTGGCTGATCAGCTCGGGTTATTCAGAAAAGAATCGATGAAAAGACTAAAGAATGACTGAAGCTTGTTAAGTGTTCGCTTTAGAAATTGCTCCTTAACTTTTACACGGGGAATGATTGCTTTTTTGTTTTGCTGACATGACTGAACACTGCTGCTGACAAATAAACATGCTCTCTAGTGATTTGATGTATAATTGTCCCTTTATCACATAAATATCTGCTGCAAGTAAGTAAATCAGTACTTGTAGGAAGAACAGCAATTAAAAGACTCCATTAAAACCCAATTAAGAGAAGTATTTGCAGCGTGTTTTCATAGGAGAGGCTAAAGTGTTGGGGAAGAGAACCTAAAAAAGGCTTTGGCATGAAAAGGACTCTACATTTGCTTAATTTATTCATTCATTTCCCAAATGGTCCTGCTGCGGGTTGAGTTGACACAGTCCTAACTACCCAACTACGGTTTGTTTATAGTAACGCAAAGTTACATTCATTTATCTAAATAAAAGCCGTATGCTGCAGTGCAAATATGCCAGCACTCCAAGCAGAGAACATCTACATTTAATGGCTTCCATTCAGTGAAATGACCCACAGTGGGCTGCAGCAGTGCAGCAAACAGCATGGTGGCACAAAAGCCATCTCTCAATCTTTAAATTATTCTTCTGTTCAGTTGCATGAATATTGTGTGACAGGGTTTGTGCAGACATTTACCTCTTTATGCCAAAAAACACGATAGCTCTGTTAAGACCCAGCAGCTCTGCTCTGTAAACAATGAAGCAAGCGCTCCTAAGCAGTGAAGTTTCTCCGTTCCTCTTTTAAAATAGTTTTTTCTCTATTTACAGTTTACATTAAGCCGAATGTCTTTGCCCTTCAGCTTCTCGCATCGTCCAGAGGTGACAGTGAGAAGGTGCAGTCGGAGCTCGGCAGGCTGCAGGCAGAGAATGAATCCGCTAAGGCCGAAGTAAAAGAAGTTCTTCAGGCCCTGGAGGAGCTGGCGGTCAACTATGACCAAAAAAGCTTAGAAGTCGAGGAGAAGAGCATGCAGAACAAGCTCCTGGCTGAGGAACTTTCAAAGAAAATGGTGGGTCTGACTTCCAGGAGGCTTTTGGAACAAAGCTTTTAGCAACAAAGTTTGCAACACGTTTTGTGGCTAAAATGAAATATAATATCATAAACAAAGAAGATCATGGACAGATGTTGTGCTTTGGTGGTTTTACAGGGAAGCACACTGCGGAAAAAAAGTAGTAAAGGAACTCTCTGTAATAAAACCATTTCTTCATTTAAGCCTTCATCTTACAATACGCTGAGCTACTGGTTAAAAATGCCATTAGTAAGATAAGTAAAATTAAAGCTGCATGTAAGAAAGATAAGGGAGAAAATTCTGACAAATGGTGCCACCAGTGGTCATGAAGATAACAGAGAAAAAGTGAAGTATTGGGATTTCTTTTGTTTTCTTTCTCTTTTTTTTGCTTCTTGACTGGTTCGACGTCGTGCACTGTGACTGCCCACGGAGAGCACAGCTCTGACTTTGCTTGATTAAATGTATTTTTCACAGAATAGCTTGTTTACTTGAAGAAAACAGTCAATGTTGTCAAAGAAGAACTTTAGTTTATCTTAGATTTTTTTTGTAACTAACAGATCCAGCCTTTCTGGATCGAGACCTTCCAGTGACTGTGTTTTCAATAGTCATGGTCTGAAAATGTTTTGCTTTTGTGTGATGGGACCTTTCTGTTTTTCTGGGGTTTTTTTCTCTCTTCTTACTGGTTGGATGTGGGTGGGGTTCAGCCACACATAATGTCTCATATTTCTATGAACCCGTCAGATAGGTAGGCTATTTTTTTTACTCTGAGTCAAACCACACCTACACAGTCCTGCTGAAGAAGGGACTTTGACTGTTAAACTGCTAGTAAATATACCTAAAGACAGAGGAGAGACCACATTTGTAGCATATTAGAGTCTCTTCATTGGATTCCTGTTAAATCTAGAACTGAACTCTCATACAAGGTCTTGAATAATCAGACACCATCTTATCTTAAAAACCTCATGGTACCATTTCACACCAGTAGATTCTCTCACTCTCAGACTGGTTTACTTGTTGTTCCTAGAGTATTTAAAAGTAGAATGGGAGGCAGAGCCTTCAGATTTCTGGCCCCTCTTCTGTGGAACCAGCTTCCAGTTTGAATTCTGGACACAGTGACTATCTCTACTTTTAAGATTAGGCTTCAAACTTTCCTTTTTGATAAAGCATATAGTTAGGGCTGGACCAGGTGACCCTGAATCCTCCCTTAGTTATGCTGCAATAGGTGTAGGCTGCTGGGGGATTCCCATGATGCACTGAGTGTTTCATCTTCACTCACTATGTGCCTACACACCTCTCTGCATTTAATCTTTAGTTATTATTAATGTCTGTCTCTCCTCACCCCAACTGGGGCCGCCCCTCCCTGAGCCTGGTTCTGATGGAGGTTTTTTCCTGTAAAAAGGACGTTTTTCCTTCCCACTGTCGCTAAGTGCTTGCTCATAGTGGGTCATCTGATTGTTGGGTTTGTTATCTCTGTATCACTGTATGTCTTTACCTTACAATATAAAACTTATGGGGACTATTGTTGTGATTTGAAACTATATAAATATTTAAAATATTCTTACTCAAAGTAGTAATTTTCCCATAGATTCTGTAATGTTTACTGCCTTATTCTATATATATCTAATTATATTTACATATTGGATAACTGTTAAGGTATTGCTATCAAAACCTGGTTGCAGTATATCCATGATGCACAGAACATTGTCTGTTAGAAGAAAACTTACAGTGATAATTTACAGGCAGGTTTTTACAGTTACATCGAGGGCTTTGAATAATTTCTCACCATATAGATGGATGTTTATTACCTATTAAATCTTCAACAATATGTGTGTCATGTTGAAGTGTGCCTCACAGTTGAAAGAAAGTGTTACAGAGAGTTGAGTAGAATGAGTTAATACATGAAGCAAATTATTTAAATAATTCCAGCCTCTGTATTAATTGTCCTTTTGCAGCACAAATAAAGTGAATAATAGATAAAAGTCAAGAGGAGACCACTGGCAGAACTGGTCAGAGCTTTGTGCTGTTGCTGACTTATTCAGTGATTAAGGTGACCATATTTGACCTTCTTATAAAAACCTCTTTAATATTTCATCAGTGCGTTTCAGTCTGCCGCACGTGTCCTTCTGTCTTTTCCTGTCTATCTCAGGAGCAGAAGCTGATTGAACATCTGACAACAGAACCACTATTTAGTCTGCTAAACCTGCCTGAAGCCCTCATTTCTCCTCAATCATTTCACTTAGCGCAATTCCTCTATAGCCTCTTCAGTCTGCTCTGCTCTAACCCGTCTGATCCTGCAAGGCTCCTGCACAGAGAGTGTCTGAGAGTTTGACAAGATATGAAACTAAATACAAACAAGATTTCAGTGCTGGCAAAATAGTGCTGCTGCTATAAGAGAAAAAAATCCCCTCATCAAAATCTTTTGGAAATGTTTCTCAATTTCATCTTGAATTTTTAGGCACACTGGTCTTGGCAGGTGTTACAGTAGAAAGGGGAAAAGCTCTAGAAAAATACTGAAGCGCATTCATCATGGCCGTCATCCCCGCAGCTGCCTTCATCTTTGTTTTTAGTGGGAACTTCTCACTTCTTCTGCAGGTGTCTGTGCCATTGCTCACCATCACTGCCATTGATCGGCTACTTTAAACACCATAATTCATCCATCTGGCCATTTAAGCCCCCTTTTTATCAATATGATTAAGCCCATTCATCACGTCAATGAACCAACTCAATTCATCATCCCATTTTTTTTCTTATTTATAAAAGAATCAGTTTCAGCTCATTATTACCACAGGTTTATCTTTAGATGACATTATGACATGAGAAGTGACCAGAAACACTGTAACGGAGCTTGAAGTGAATCACAGAGATGAAGATGGAAGAGCTGATTAAGGAGTATTTCAGAAGGTGGCTAATGGTGCCTTCAAATGACTGATGAAGTGGGGAGCAATAACATAAAACGTGCCATGAAAAATTGCTCAAGTAGAATATCTCACTGGTGACAGATGAGCCACTCATTATAAAATGAAACCCCATAAACAAGTCGGTATGCTTTCAGATTTCTTTGTCGGAACAGCACCTTTATGGAAAGTCTTCTTCTTCTTCATCTCCTTGTTCTTCTTCTACCTGTTCTTCCTTGTCGTCATCATCTTCTTCATCTTGTTCATTGTCATAGCTCATTCAGTCTACTTCCCAACTCTTGCTCTCACATGTCTGTGTAGGAGAAATGTCTTTAATGTTATGTTGTCAAACCTGACTGAGATCAAATGGTTTCATTGTGCTGCAGCACATTTGGGCTCCAGCACTGGTTAGAAGCTGCTTGCTGTGCAGAATGGAAAATAATAAAGTAAACTCCATCGTGTACTCTCTCAGATCCTGTTATTGAGCTCAGATGCTATCCACTCCTCTTCATGCAGTTTATTGATTTATCATTTGGTGGCTACTATGTTATGCTCCTGCAGCCATGTGTGTTTGCAGATTCGGGGAATCTATTCACCACTTCTCTGAGTCTGTCCTACACAATTTCTGTTTCTTTTCTTATTTGCATGTACTTTCTTTCCTGGAGTTTCTCGCCCTAGCACAACGGCTCTCCCTAACACCTCTTATCTGCTTCACTCCTCCCTCCGCAGGCTCATCTCATGGCTTTAGAGGCAGAGCTGTCCCGTATCCAGGAAGTGAGCAGCCACCAAAGAAAACGCATTGCTGAGATTCTTAATGGGCTCATGAGGGACCTGAGTGAATTTAGCACGATCGTTGGAAACAAGGACATCAAGCTGGTGAGGGGTACAGAGGTGGATAGAGTGCATATATGAGTTTTTGTGATGAAAGCGTGGTGCAGGTAAAAACATGTTTATGGGAAAGATGATTCTCATGTCAAAGCAAGAAAATATACGGCTAAATTTAAGTATCAGTGTAGAAAAGGAATTCAAAAGAAGACCTGAAAGCACAAACAAAAGCAGGGTTTAGTGTTGTGCTTATTCAGACTTGCAGGAGTCTAGTCAAGCACAAAGCCTCAGGACAACATAGTCCAAAGAAAAACAACTCAAAAAGCAGCCGCAGGAAATATGAGCGATAACGCTGGCAGTAAATGCAGGAGCTGAACACAGACGGACCGATGATGGGTAACAACGAGAAAAACCAGAGTATAAACACACCGAACAGTGTGACCACTGACAGGTGAAGTGAATAACACTGATTATCTCTTCGTCATGGCACCTGTTAGTGGGTGGGATATATTAAGGAACCAGTGAACATTTTGTTTTCAAAGATGATGTGTTAAGCAGAAAAAATGGGCTGGGAGGATATGAGCAAGTTGTGATGGTTAGACGACTGGGTCACAGTCTCCAAAATTGCAACTCTTGTGTGATGTTTCTGGTCTGCGGTGGTCAGTATCTATCAAAAGTGGTCCAAGTCATGGGCGGCCAAGGCTTCCTGGTGCTGACCCATGTGGTCCAGTCCAACAGATGAGTTACTGTAGCTCAATTTGCTGAAAACGTTAATGCTATTAAAAATGTTAATGTTGATTCTGATAGATAGTCAGAATGTTATGCCTGATCGGTGTATATAAGTAATTAACCACATGAGAAATTAATGAGGGACGACCAAACAATCTCAAATGGCTGGAAGGAAATAAAGAAAGCAAGTAAAAGCAAGAGAGACAGTAAATACCAACAAAGTGAAATGCAAAGCATGACAATAAATCTTGTGGCATAAAGCCATGACATGACTGTGGCAGATTTGCCAAAAAAGAGACAATTAAATTGAAAAAAATGTGTATACATATGAATATTTTCTGTTTCCTGATAAAGTTTCATTTTTCAGGCATTTCTCTTTAACTTGATTGGTTTGGCATCCATGTAAATTTATGCTCTGAATGAGCATTTAAAATACATTTCTGTGTTTATAGACGTGACTTAAATCAACAGCTGTACATTATTCAATATAGTCAGCATACCGCTCGTGCATGCAGAATGCCGTGTATGCACATCCGCTATCATCTGTAGTGCTTAGATTGATGTGTATACATTTTCCTCCACACTTCATTTTGGAGCATCTGAGTTGCTACATCTGCTAAATGAGGCCATTAACCTAATGGTCGTGCATACAAAATGCCAGAGTGTTTCTAAGATGCTTCCCTTTCCACTGATTTAACTCCCATGCTGTGTTTAAACAGTCCCCACTCAATCTTGATCAAGCATCTACTATACTGATTTTTTTTTTTTTTTTTTAAACTGTCTCCTCTCATTCATTCATCTCCAGCCCGTGGAGATCACTGGAGCGATCGAGGAAGAGTTCACAGTGGCTCGCCTCTACATTAATAAGATAAAGTCAGAGGTGAAGTCCATGGTGAAACGCTGTCGCTACCTGGAGAGCCTACAAACCGAGTGTCACCGCAAGATGGAGGAGACGGGCAGAGAACTGTCTTCATGTCACCTTCTCATTTCACAAGTAAGATTGCAAACTGAGGGATAAATGTGTTGTTGTTGGTTATCAAATCAACTGAATTTAACTGAATTATTAAGTGTAGATGAGTGTAAGTAAAGCTGTAGAAACTAAAATAAAATGATAATGGGGAAAAACATTTGTTCATCTGTTACTAGAGAGAAATACAAGTGATACTGATACTGAAATCTTATTAATTAACACTTCAAAAGGCTTACTGGCGTGGGCAGATGACCCATATGTCTTAAAGCTATTGCAGAGCCCTGATTTCAAATCTAGCCTGAGCCATTTGCTGCATGTCTTTTCCCATTTTTCCTGTCATAATAAAGGCTAAAAAGCTTTAAAACACAGCTTAGCTAATCTCTCGTGCTCCCAACATCTTAACATGACCCAACTCTTTGTGGGGTAGATTTTTCTCTTTGCTTTGGAAATTTTTACTCTGCACGGGGTCATAATTCTCAAAAAATTGCATGTTTTATATTCTGTGTTCATGTAGTAGCCTGAAGCCATGGTTCAAATTTCGCTAACTATGGTATTTAAACTACACTCCCCGATGACAAGAGATCATAAATATTCAGTGAACAAAAAGAGTAAAAGTGCATTTTATCCTTGATGTAAAGTGTCCTCTTGGGTAGAGGTCTTTGCTCGTCACTAAACTTTTTGCATATGATGTTCTGACTTTCAGCACGAGGCAAAGATTCGCTCTCTAACAGAGTACATGCAGAACGTGGAGCTGAAGAAGAGACAGCTGGAGGACAGCTATGATTCTCTGACTGAGGAGCTGGCTAAACTCCAAGCTCAAGGTACAGTTGTTATAGCCCACACTAGTGAAGCAGTACAAAACTGGTACATTTACTCTTTTGTGATTACGTTTTTTAATAAAGCTCATTAGCCAAGCAATTTTTTTTCAAATAAACTTGATTTGCCTTTTTGAATTATAACGTTAAATCATACATATTCAACCATGTAGAAGTACACTTCAGAAGATTGTTGGTTTTTTTAATGATTAGATAACACTGGTGTGGTGTGTAGTAGCACAGTTAATACTGTTTGTTTCAGTCACATCTGCTGACATTTGCATTTTTATGTTGAAGTATTGGGGAGATGAAGAGTCTCCTCTTATACCTCCATCTGGGTTTAAAGATGTATGCGTATGCAGCTTGTAGTGTAAAAAGGTGTTTTTTGTAAATTACAGTCCATTTACCGTGAACTAAACTAGGAGAGGGTAAGACACAGAACACAAACATGTAACATACGCGTCTTTGTAGTGATTTTGTTTTACTTGAAACAAAGAGTTTTTAAGATATGAATTTGACTTAGATTATAAATCAAAGGTAAAACCTCTGAAATGTGTCCGGAGGTTGAAATTCTGTAGTAAAAAATTGTGTCTTTAGATGGAAATAATGGGCAAATTGGCACATTTTGAAAATTCGAGTGGTTAACAGGATTTTTCAAATTCATGGCTCTAGAGGGAAAACCAATTTTCACACTATCCACATTTGAAAGATTGGTTCAGTTTTCTGCTGCATTATACAGTGACTCCATCAACTTTCTTTAAATGCTTCAAAGTCGCTGAGGTGTTGGAGGTTCTCAGATTTCAGATAATGAGGTCAGCATTTGTACAAATGTGAGCCGAAGGATCAAGCTTTAAACAGTTTTTTCTACTGATGGTTACACATGATGATGGTTTCAGAGAGAGCAGATACCCCTAGTATGGTGATTTCATGGACACATCGCTGCCTGTGAACACAGAAGCACCACCCACCTGTGGTTCAAACCTTCTGTTTGGTAGAGGCAGCCAGTCAGAAGAAAGTCAACTTGAAGGGAGCGTGGCCTTAAGAGGAGAGGAGGCAAACACCTTATTTCAGACAGAGGTTGATCTAAAGGGCCTACTCTAAGATAAGACAGTGGTGATAATAAAGACTATTTTAAACTTCCCAGTTGTAGTCAAGCATAAAAAACAATACAAAGTAAGAAATCAGCATAATAGGTAAGCATTTTAGTCCCTCCAGTTTAGTATATTAGAGTTGGTGATTGGTCATGATCTAATGCAGTGGAGAAATGCAGATTTTGATGATGATGAAAGTGACAATATAAACAGCAGCATCTTATTTTTGTCTGCACTAAAATGGTAAAATAACTGGTCAGTGAACAGCCACCATCTACAGAGATAAGTATCACTAAATACACTGCAAAAATTGGATAAATATAAGGGAAAAATATTTAATTTGAGAAGATCCAGACTATAATCAAGTAAAATAATAAGATAATAACACTTGGTAAGGTTTCTTGAAATTAGCAAATATATCTAAACAAATATATCTAAACTAGTCAAGTGAGAAATATCTTAAAACAAGTGTTGACACACTCATTCCAAGTACTTCATTGAGCCAAATAAACCTTTGGCATTGCTTCTTTCTCACTTCGAGAGAAAAGATCTTAAAACAAGAGCAACTAAACAAGATGCTTCTTCTGGTCAATAGTCTGTCATAGGACTAACAACCATGAATCACCAATTAACTTGAATAACTTTGGACTGTGGGGGGAGAACCCAGAGGATGCCAGCACCTTCTTGTTGTTAAAGTTTGTACACCAAAAGTCTAAGTGCGTGAACTGTTACTGGGAAGGCTTGAAACAAGATTTCACAGCTAAAAAATGCTTTTAAGATACAATGCTGTGATTGCAGCCATTCCCCAACTCTCTGTGAATGGTACTAATGGCCACTGATCAAAGACCATTGATCAATGATCAATGGTCTTTGATCAATGGGCTTTGATCAGTGGTTGTTGATCAATGGTCATGAAAATTTGCATATTAATGATCAAGGAACTGACCTCCCAGCCCATTGTTCCTTCAGTGGTGCTAGTTTCAGTCATTGTGCAAATGTACTGTTTATAAGATTGGGGAAACCTGCAGTCAGCTGAGACTGAAGAAGTCACTTGCATGAGTGATGAAATGTTTCTCTTACTGAAAACACTACGTCCAGATGAACAGAATCAACTTTTGGGGATATACTCTTTTTAAGTTTACAATATACTACCATATTCACAAATACTGTTTGCAAATTGTCTAAATGTGGCGGTCCATCTTTAATGTTATTAGGCAAAAAATCACTTCTTCTACTGGTACTTTTAAAAATTTAAAGTAATTCCTTATCCTCTGGGCTGAGATGGCACCGTGAGGTCTTTAATACCAGACCAAATGCAACTAACCAATCCTTCATATTCAATTCAATTAAATTTTATTTATATAGCGCCAAATCACAACAACAGTCGCCTCAAGGCGCTTTATATTGTATAGTAGATCGTACAATAATAGATACAGAGAAAACCCAACAATCATATGACCCCCTATGAGCAAGCACTTTGGCGACAGTGGGAAGGAAAAACTCCCTTTTAACAGGAAGAAACCTCCGGCAGAACCAGGCTCAGGGAGGGGCGGGCCATCTGCTGCGACCGGTTGGGGTGAGAGAAGGAAAACAGGATAAAGACATGCTGTGGAAGAGAGACAGAGATTAATAAC
>VUQG01014260.1:0-34390 GCA_015106755.1 Etia nguti | reverse complement strand
TACATTTGCATAATGACTGAAACTAGCACCACTGATCAAAGCACATTGAGCTTTGATCAGTGGTTGTTGATCAATGGTCATGAAAATTTGCATATTAATGATCAAGGAACTGACCTCCCAGCCCATTGTTCCTTCAGTGGTGCTAGTTTCAGTCATTCTGCAAATGTACTGTTTATAAGATTGGGGAAACCTGCAGTCAGCTGAGGCTGAAGAAGTCACTTGGATGAGTGACGAAACGTTTCTCCCACTGAAAACGCTACGTCCAGATGAACAGAATCAACTTTTGGGACTTGTAAGATACATTGTCATCTCAAACAGTGTCTTGGTGATATAAATTAGCCTAATATGCAGGTAAAGTAACTAATTTTAGGGTTTATAAACTAAATAAGAAATAACAGACATACATTCTCTCATTGTCAGAAGACTAATAATCTTATTCATTGTGCTCTTGCTTAGTATTTCACTCTCAAAACAAAATCAAAAATACTTTTTGGGTGAATATAAGATTGTAAGACTTGGTTAGTTAGACATGTTTTGCAGTCTACGTGTACCAGCACTTGTTGCTGAAATACTCAGTGGAGTTGAGGATTTGAGGCCAGTCAATATTGGTTAAATTTGGCAAGTGTAGTATGTGGGTAGTCCTTTTATAACAAATTGCTCTAGGCTCAGGTTAAAATGTTTTACCTACGAGAGCAAAATAGCAAACTGGGAGCAAAGATTTTAGTATTTTTTCTCTCTATGGTAAAGAAAATTCAATATGGTCCGACCAGCAAAATGACAGATTTACACTCAATAAATGAAGCCAAACACAAGTTTCCACAGGTAAAGCTAATCATTATGGTCAGCAAAACAGGTCTTTTCTCAGTGAAGTAAATACAAGAGATAATTCTTCTAATAAATGCATATTTTTCAATAACAAATATCCTAAAGGGGTTACGGTCGTACATGGTGACAGTCATACATACTGTCATTTTGGGACTGAGTGCAAAGTATGTAGATTGATCCACTACTGATGTGAAATGCCAGAGTTACATACAATGTCAGTGTTCTGACTCAGTCAAGCCACATAACATCAGGACAAAGTAAATAGTGAAAAGACAGCAAATATGTCGCTGCATTTTAGCTTCTCTGAGCTAGAAATGGGAGGACGTTGCTTCAGGTTTCTATCTTTAATAGAGTTTCAGTTGGTACCAGAGGCCTTTCTGTCCTGTCAAGCAAAAGAAAAACAAATGTAAACACAAAAAAGCTTAAGCTCCCAAACATTTCACAACAACACCAGCACTAATAGATTTTACATTTGAAACTCGTGCAAGGTCCAGCTGTAAATACTCCCACAGTACACCGACACAATTCCCATATAAGGCCAAAGGCAGTGTAAGTCACTCTTCCCATGGAGTCACACAGAATGGCATTAAATAACCAGTGGAATTAAGGGCAGGGAAATCAATTTTAGTCCTGCTCAGCAGTCGAGTCAGACGGTCCTCAAGCCATAACAGAAGCAGATAAATACAAAGTGCTGCGGGTCACGTTGATCGCACGGTCTGGTGCGAGGTAGAGCGCTCGGTAATTTCATCATCAGACACCAGGAACAGCAGTGAGTCAATATCAGATCTGCATGACACAATAGATGTCATTTGCAGATAGATATTATCACACCCGAGGCATCACTTAGATCACGCTGCCCTCGCTGTCAGCATGAAGTGGTGATACTGCTGTGCTGTCAAAGTCAGGTCACCGTCATCAACATCGCTCATCAACATCTGTGTGCGCCGCTTTTATCTGCTCCTCTCAAAGCCAACCTTTCTGTGTGTGTGTGCTTATTTCAGAGAGCATGTCACAAGTGACCAGGGGGGAGAATCACACGTCTGTCCAGAACTCCTGTGATATAAAGGTAACCATGACTACAGTGAGAGCAACTTGATGTAATGACCTTTTCTCACACCCTCTCAGCTAACTGCAGGTATGCATGTGCGGGGTGTGTGTTTGCCTGTGACTGCACGTGTCTGCGCCTGTAGTTGGACTCATGTGTGTAAATGATTGTAGGAATGATTTAATAAACTAAAGAAATTGCTTCATATATGAAGAAATTTGCTTTCTTCCCCTTTTATTGGTAGTGTTGATAAGAAGATGACAATTCGCTGTCTGTACAGTCATTCTGACACTGCAGCTTTCAACACATTGTCTTAGTTTAGCATAAAGACTGAAAATAGAAAGCTCGGCTATGAAAATGATAACTCACTGCCCTCGGGAGCAGCTATAGTTAGTTAGGTAGTGGCTGCACAGATTATTGTTTGTCATTCTGGCCCCTAGAAGCTTTTTATATCATTCACAATCATCGAATGGTAATTTGATAAGCAAATATTGGCATATGAATGTGAAGAATCTGTAGGCAATGGACAATATTTCTAATACTGGAAGCTGTTTGCTTTTTATCTTGTGGTCAGTTTGTAGTCCAAATACCAGTGACCAATCACAACTAAGGCCTAGACAAAAGAGGGAATGCAAAACAGTGAATAAGAAGCAGTCAGAGGAACATCTAAGGATGTTTTAGTCTTGTATGTTAATGTAAATCTGGCTACATGTGTCCTAAACAATGAGAAGCAAACAGCAAAACAGGAAGTCTCAAATATCAGATGGTTACAGGAAACATGGCCACCGGAAAGCCACAGAGTATCCTCAGATTCAGCCGTCAAACTATTAAGTGACTGAAAACCACAAAGATTCATAATGACTTGATTAAAATCAGATGGCAAAAATATATTTTGCTAAAAAGCAGCACATCTTTACAAGGTCAAAAGATTTGACAGAAATGAAGGATCAAATTCCAGCGATGCCAAATTCCCAAATAAAAGTAAACAGATGTAGTTTTCAGCTGCCAGACACTTTTAAACAGCTGGCGTTGTTTGTTGTTTTCATTATCTGCTTGTATTTGTGGATGTGTTCGTGAGAGTATCGAGAGCACATGAGTGTGTGCGTTCCTATGTGCGGCACACTCCACTTTCAGTAGCCGAGTCTCACATCGCTGTCAGTGGTAGTGTATGGACACCGTGGGGTGTGTAAGTTTGTGTTTAATGCCCGTGTGGTTTCGCATGTCCACATGTGCACCGGTGCGTGTAATTTTCTTCTCGTTATTTAGTCACTTTGTTCTCCTCTTGCTCCCGCGTTATGATACTGGATCTGTCTCTTCCCCCCTTCTGTCGCCAATACCTCAGAGGGCTCTGGAGCAGCAGATGGAGTCACACCGTGAGGTGCACAGCAAACAACTGGGCCACCTGCGAGACGAGATCAATGAAAAGCAAAAGATCATCGATGACTTAACTGAGTGAGTGCTTCACTGTAAATTCTTTACTTTTGAAAGCCAAGACTCAATTTTTTGGAAATCTGTAACTTATGCAAGAGTTTAAAAAGAATCCAATCATTTAAGCAGAAAAATCACAAGGATGCTAATTATTTCTTTCAGTCATTGAGACCAGACTCTGTGGCACTGAGAAATGTAGGCCATGAGTGTTTTCTAAGGGAGACAACTTACTGTACCACAGCAACACAGCAGCATGCTCAAATTTGAAATTCAATTTTACCCTCATAAGTGGTTTGTAAATGCTCAAACTGGGAATACATGTTTTCAGTATCTCTCAAACCTTCAACACAGTCTAAGCCCCAATGTTCAGACTGGCTGAAATGAAAATGTGTGGGTGGTTTACATGGTCAGGAAGCTGCAGAGCCAAGCTGCTTCAACCCCAATGCGAGGAGCCACTGGCCTGGTTTGGCCTAAATGAAAAGCTATCCCTTCAGGTACCTTGTTCTGATGATGTACTACACCAAGCGTGGCCATCTGGGAGGAGACCACTGGGCAGACCCTCTCTAGGGACTAAAGTACATTTTCCAGCTGGCCTGGGAGTATCTGTTAACACCCAAGGAGCAGCTGCAGAGAATTTCAGTTTGAACAGACATTTGGGGCTGCTCTGCTTATCCTGCTCACACAGCCTGATTTGGATAAGCAGCTTTAAAATAGATCGGAAGGATGGATGTCGGTGAGGTGGAACGCATATAAAATAGGAGCAGGGATGCCCTCCGGATCCTTTAAAGAGAATGTCAAAAGTAGGTATACATTAAATGGTAGTGCACATTGCAAGGATCACAAGCATACAAATGCGAGTGGTGTTTACAGGTGTGCACCCTTTTTTGGCAACATTGAAAAATATGTTGTGTCCATACTCTAATGGGGCATTTCAATGCTCTAGTTGTGACCTAATTACACACTTGGGCTACTTAAGTGCCCCTCTGCCCTGCCAAAATGCCTGTCTGGCTAGTACAGCTCTGATTTGAATTGGGGGCAAAAATAAATCCTTACACTGCATGCACTAATGGTGCTTCTTCATCATTTTTGCTCCTGTGCACACCACTGAGCTGGAGCCATATGCCTGGGACTGGGACAGACAGCTCTTTTCTCATGTGACAGAAAGGTTTTGTAAGGATACCCTAATTAAAAAAAATCAGAAGGAAACCAGTTAAAAGCAGCTAAAAACACTTAAAGGCATACTATGTTGGATTTTTGTAAAATAAACCTGTGATCATCACCGCCGACTCACTGGAAGTGTTTGCTAGAGTATGATTAAACAAAAAGAAAGTTGTTGGGCATCCATCTTTGGGGTGTGGGTGTGTGGCTCAGAGAAAAATAATAGCACATAGCTTGTGGCAATAGGAGTCAATAAAAACTTAATGACTAGGTAACATCCCATCCCAATCTTCCCCGAGCATTTTGCAGATGTATGTATTTTTTATTTTAGAACTACTGTGGAGCAATCAGAAAATACCAATGTATTTTTTTCTGATTCACTCATTTTTTTCTCATCAGTGCATCTCACTCTTTTCAATCTCCAGCTCACTTAGCCCCGCTGTTCTCTCTGCAATAGTAACAAAACTAACTAATCCTAAGGGCTGTGCTTATGTTGCTAATAGCTACATCCCTGTGTTTTTGTAATATAAAAAGATAATATATAAAAGATGTCACGACTGAGTCACTTTTCACCTTTTTTCAGTTGCAACCAGAGGCAGCAGCTGGAGCTAGAACAACTGCACAGTGACTTTGAACGTCTCAGAAGCCGAGAGCATCACAAGAGCCGGCAGCTGGAGGAATTGACGTGAGTTGCTGCTTTACTGTCCTGGCCAGCTTTCAAACACTTCACCATATGGAGGCCTGGGGGCGAGCTGAGCTGCCTCTTTTGATTTGCGTCTTCCATTTCTCTCTGTCATTTGTCTTCCTTTTGTCTATTTATTTTCCTCACGCTCGGGAGCTCTGACTGAATTCTATTTACAGTATCTTACTCTTCTGCTGTTAACTCTTTCTTAGCCTGCTCTTCTCTTGGTCCTTTTCTTCCTGTCTGACTCGCTTTGCATCTCCATTATGGAGTTTCAGAATAAGGTGGCAGCTGGCGGCTAATAGGCCTCTTTCTACACTGACCTTTGCAGCATATTGCATCAGATGGCAGATGGGTAACAGCCCATGAGTGGGGCAGGCGTTATGTGCTGCCTTTGTTCTCTATTCATGAATTATTCTGGCAAGAATTTAGTAATCGTTTGGATAAAGAGAAGTTCAGTTTGACTCTTCTGTGTGTCTGTGTCTGAGCATTTATCTGTCTGTCTATAGATTCCTCCATGAACGACACGAACAATCAAAACAGGATCTCAAAGGCCTGGAGGAAACTGTTGTAAGTTAATAAATTCTATCACGATTCAAAGATTCAGTCCTCTCTAACTGCTTTAACTTCACTATTTTCTCTGTTCCTTTATTCACACTGCAGGCTCGTGAGCTCCACACCCTGCACAACCTCCGCAAGCTTTTTGTTCAAGACCTCACAACTCGAGTTAGAAAAGTAAGAGACATAACTAAACCCTTTTACTCAACATGTAGAAACAGGTGGTCCTGTCTAGAGTTACAGTGACATTTTGAAGGTGCAGCGCCCTTAAGACATCTCCATTTTTTATCGACAGAGTGCAGAGATGGAGCCTGACGATACCGGCGGATACATCACCCAGAAACAAAAAATTTCCTTTCTTGAAAACAACCTGGACCAGCTTACAAAGGTTCACAAACAGGTAACAGCACACAGCTCATACAAAACTTTAATTTATAGTGAAGGAAACAGGTTACAATTTACCTGTCCACACCTAGTTTGAAAATTAAGACCAATGACCAGGTTTCCTTTGACCAGGGGGCCTGATTTCCCCTCTGCAGGCTTGCAGCAGTAAATCAAAAATGGCTACGATGAATATGTGCGGCGGACAAAGAGACACAGACAAATTAAAATACAGAGCTGTGTGCACTGTTTGTCATTTCTCTTCTATGGGCAAAAGAAACGCTAGCACGATCAATCATCTCACTACACCAAGTTCACATGAAAGTCTCCTTGAAAACAGAGCAGCAGGATTTGTTAACCCCCCCTCTCTCTCCAGGGAAAGGACGCCTCACTGCATAAAACAGTAAGACTTGAACACTCCTCATGCAGGTGCAAACAGGCTTTCTCGATCTTTCCTCCGCACTCTGGCTTCCACACAAACTCTGAAAACCAACCTTGCTCTCAGAAAGTCATAAACATACGCACACACCTCATATCTTTAATATTCCTAAATGGACTACCTCCGTGGACTAAGTGTTGGAAGTGCTAAATGTTCTGCAGACTGGCAGATTGGTGAAAGCTGCACTGCAGCAGTTTGTCAGGCAGAAAACCAATCCTAAAGTGGCTGCTGGGAGACTCCATCCCATCCACCACCTGCTGATACTGTGGGAATGGAAGGCGAAAGTTCTGGTCATAAATCAGCAGTAAAGTGATAAGGCTTGCAAAGAGGCAGTGGACACTACACCAAAGCCGCAAGTTTCTCTGCCACTGCACAGATTTAATCATCTCTGTCTGTCCTTCTAACTGTAAAAACGGAGCAATCGTGACTAAAATATCTCGCCAGCAAACAAACTAACGCCAGCAAGCCACAGGTGAATATCCCAAACATATTAATGCTTTGGCTGTTAGACAACCTTGCCCACTGCGAAAAAATCTCAGCTACAGTGCTCATTATCTCTGCAGGGTATGGATTAGTTTGCATGATCACGCAGAAGCAGACTGTCAGTGTTTAGGTGCTCACTTATTACCTTTAGCGTTTAGAGGAAACATGCAGCATGAGGCAGTTTTAAATCATTACATCCTTGTGTTGATTTAGCTTCATGACTATAAATATAAGCACATTATAATATGGATTTTTTAGGCCAACGCTGTAATATATGAATATTTAATATAAGGTATGGCCACCTCTGGGTATGATGCAATCAGCCACCTGTCTGTGCATGGACTGCACAAGTGTCTGGATCAGTTATGAGGAACTGCTCTCCGTTCCTGGTTGAGTGCAGTGGCATCGACCCTCCATGTCCCAGTCATGTTTTTTAGGAGTCACACTGGGACTAAATGCTTGGACGGGGAATTTCTGGATATATACTACTGATCCAGAAAGACCTGCAGTCCTCTGGCAGTGTGGGGTCAGACATTGTCCTGCAGAAAGTGCCGCAGGGGTGAGGTGCTACTGCAAGAATGGCACAACTACAAGTTAGAGCACCTCGTCTCGGTATTACTGTTCAGGCACATTTCCACCAAGTAAAATCAGATCAGAGATTGCCTCATGTCTCATGCACATCCAAAGATCCAACAGCGGCTCAGACACTCATGGCAGCATCTAGCATGCCAACTATGTTCCCTTTAAATATACCCAGGTTAAAAGATCCATGAAACCCATGGATTTAATACCTGTTTAGGATAATCATAATGATAATTATCATAATGTCACACAACTGTTTACAGCATCTGCTCGTCAAAGCTGCAAAATATTCAAGAGGATTGTGATTCTATTCTTCCCTTCTGATCTGCTTAGGCTAATTCATATTCTCGTGATGTTTTGAGGCTCTGCTGAGATCTGAGGTGTAGAGGAACAGCTGCTAGTCCTCTCTAAAATACCTTGAAAGATTAATTCATTCATTCATTTTTCTGTTTGTGTTCAGGCCCATTATTTTCATTCAAAACAGAAACTTAGAGCATATTTGTGCATAAATGGAGATGATTCCACAGTCTTACTTTTTCCTGGTTGTAGGTTTCTGATAGACTGGCTCTGCCTTCAGGAGAGCTGGAGTTCCGACTGAAGTAGTGTTTTTTGCAACACTAGTGCCAGTGTGGGCTGTCTCTTCCTGGTACAATTTTCATGTTAGACCTGATGTTTCTCTGTTCCACCCCACTGCACCTATTTGACCCTAACTGATAAAAATGTTCCATTTCAGATCAAGGGGTTATGGTCACACACTTCCTGTGCTCTGCTTTTTGTACTCTGCACTATATTCTTAGTAAAAAAAAAAGAGAGAGAAGAAATTTCTTAAATTGCAAAACATATGAGCAACTCTTTTGGGAGGCCATGGTTCAGGAAGTAATGCGGGTGATCTACCAATTAGAAGCCAGTGGATTGATCCCCTGCTCTTTTAGTCTGCTTATGAAGCTGTCCTTGGGCGAGATACTGAACCCTGAGCTGCCCCGGTGCATTCATCAGAGTGTGAGCATGTGAGAGTGGAGGCCTGTAGTAAGAAAGTGCTTTGAGTCATAGAAAATGGATAACTGTCTTTTTCTGTAGTTATAGCTTTGTTTTTTGCACAGTAAGATGTCAGATTTGTGTTACAGCTGGTACGTGACAATGCAGATCTGCGCTGTGAGCTTCCAAAACTGGAGAAACGTCTTCGGTCTACAGCTGAGCGAGTTAAGGCGCTTGAGGGTGCACTGAAGGAGGCAAAAGAAGGAGCAATGAAGGACCGCCATCGCTACCAACAGGAGGTGGAGCGAATCAAAGATGTGATGAGGGCCCGCGCTCCCTTCCGCCGACCCCATGCTGCGCTCATCGGTAACGTATACAACTTGCTCACAGATTCAGCTTCTTTCTAAAATAACAGCCGCAGTCAGTTAGAAATTACATGACAGTGCTGCATGTGTAATTTCTGTAAAAGCTTTGCGATTACTTTAACACTGCAGTATCTTCTAATCTGTAGGTAGCTGTAAAATGCATCCAATCATTTAGTCTGCCGCAAATTCACAGCCACAGCATCCTTTCATAACTGTTTAGAGACACATATGAAAGCTGTTTCTCATGCACATAAATGCAGTCTCCGTAGTAATTTAAGCTGGGCAGCACAGCACCTGAAAAACATCGATTTTAAATAAACTGATTCATCAGAACATGTCGTTTAATCCACTCAAATGTGATAAATCTGAAAGTCAGAGTCTAATTTTCTTATATGATGTGATGTATAAGCCCTAAATTCAACAATAAAATAAGGGGAAAAAATGCATCAAGTCCATGTCACTTCGCTGTCACTGTATGAAGGATATAGTATATATATCCTCTCCAGCACTACATGTGTGATGTTGCACATGTAGACACCGTTGTGCGTTTCATCTCCCTCTCATCAGATCGCTTCCTTTGTAGTGCACCATGTGAGAAAAATCGTTCAGCATTGTGCAGCCATTCTTTCATGTCCCTGTTGAGATTTTCCCACAAGCAGCATCCATTGTGTGCTTTGCCCTCTCTGCTCTACTCATCTGTTGTCTCCTTCCTACATTCCTCTTAACATATCACCACATTTTTCACAACCTGCATGATCGAGCTGCTGCCCTTTTCTGACAGAGTTCCTTTTCCAATCTTGTTTCATATTCAGGAAGCAAACATGCATGTAGCTGAATTCTCCCGCTGTGGAACGCACAGATATGTAAAGAAGGACTGTTTACGTTGCATGCAATGAGAAAAGAATTTACTTAAACAAAACAAAAACCTGTTGAGAGAGTTTATGCATGAAAGGATGTAACAGTTGGCGGAACATTCGGCTTCTAAGGATTTATGCAGTAAGCATATTCTCCTGAAAGAAATGCGAAACATTAGAATAACAGAGTAATCCATTCTGATCACTAGCTCGCTACTTCAACTCAGGGTAATTGCACTAAAGAAATGAGAGATGCATGTGCCGCTGTGATGAGAAAATGAGCTATTGATTTAAATGAGCGCTTTCAGCATAATGATTTTCATTCGAGGATTAAAGCAAAGCAAACGAGACTATCTGTGATATTTCGCCTTACATTAATATATTTTCAGTGTTGGGCTTTAAGCATCATCCTATAGGGCGAATTAAATATGTCTGGCTTTTCTGGATGAGTGAATCAATCAATACATTGTTTTCTGTTATCACTTACAGCCAAGCCTGTACGCCCTGGCCACTACCCAGTCTGCTCTCCCACCAACCCCTTCTTTATCCGAGGCTTCAGCGATCAGCCCATTGCCTTCTGCAACGCTGTTTTCCACAACAGAAACCAAGCGGCCCCTGCTCCTGCTGCTCCTGCTGCTACTTCTGCTCCTTCTTCTCCTATATCTGCTTCTCCTACTTCTCCCTCAACACCAGAGAGTGAGCCCAGGTTACCTGAGTCCAACTCCAATGAGAACAGCCCTGCCAAACACCTCGACTTCCAAAACAATGACGCACATGACAGCAATGTTCAAAACAATATGTGAGTAAAGCCAGCTGTGTCGGCGATTTTGGTCACTTTCGGTGACTTTCTTACCATATTTCACCTTCTGGACTTTAGGTGTCATATAGCTTTAACTGAGCCACACTTTCTAGCTTTCTCTGGTTTTATATGAGATCATAATGAGGGACAGTACCTGTATGCCACTTACTGTAGTCTGGAACTTTCCACGACTCCGTCTTTGACAAATTAATCTTATCCAAAGATATGTGAGTGTTTACTAGACTTTTTTTCCGACTTAAACCCACAGACCAGTCAGACTTTCTAAAAAAAAAAACCAACTTCTTTCTCAATGTCTTTCATTGGAGTCATTTAATGACTAATATCACCAGTTAATCCATTATGTTTACATAATAATTGGGTTTGTACTGTTAGCTGGCACTTTGTCCATATTTTCAATTTTATTTATAATCTTTTAATCCATTAGGATTAGCCATCGACTTAGATTTAATTAATCTGTTTATCCTTAATCTTGCTTAAACATTTGAAACATTTATTTGCCTTTTGACAATTGTTTTGCTTTTTTAAATCTATGCCTTATTCGTGTCTTAATCATAACTTGATTAATTGTAAAAGTTGAGCTGTTCTTCGTAGCCATAGTTGGCTTTCTTATTTATTTCATTATGGTTTCAAGTGCTATCTCCAGTCAAGAATAAAGTTTGTCTCTTAGTTAGAGTGATGTGAAAATCCTTCACATTTTGATACAAGCCAATACTATCAATGAGGAAAACAGTTTGAAAGTCAATTTTTGATATGACCACCGTTACTGTGAAGCCTCTTAGGCAGCTTTCTTGTAATTCCTGTAAGTTGTCTTCAGGAATAGTTTGCCAGGCTTCTTGAGGGACATTCAAAGCTCTTCTTTGGATGTTTCTGCCTTTTGTTCCTTTTGCTGTTAAAATGACCCACACTTCATTAATGTTGCGGTCCAGGCTTGGGGGAGGCTAGTCGATCACTGATTTATTGGTTCACTGTGTGTTTTTCCGTATTTTTATCCAGGTATGTTTTTTTTTTGTTTCAATCACTGTCATGCTGAAAAATAAAACTGACTGAAAATGGTGAAAAAGCAATTAATGTCCAAATGAAAATTGTTTGAAAGACCTTCAGGCAGGTTGTGGACCTGTTACTCAGGAAAACTCGACCTGATATCATGGCAAAGCATGTAACAGACACACTGGTGCACGCTTTGCCACGATACTTGACCCAAGACCTTTGCACAGTACTGTATAAAAGCCTACAAATGAGGTCTGTCTGTTGCCGTTCTAACTGCATACAATCTGTACTCTGCTTGTGAAGCAGTCAAAAGTCTTCAAGTTCATAAAGTTTTTATGTTTTCGGGTTACTTCAGCTGTTTCATGCAATGAAAAGGCCTGATTATAGCTAAAGATTTTAAAGATAACTTTGACATAATGTTGACACGTGCATCTGTTTCTGGTGTTACAGGCCTCCGGCTGAATCAGAAAGCCAAGCAGACAACGCTTCTGAAATGCTCGATTCAGAAAACGGTGAGCCCTGTTCAGATAAAGCCTGTTAAAATTAATACGAATTTTTATAATCACAATCAGCAGAGGTAAATGGATTTATTTTTATGACTGTTTTTTTTTTCTTTTCTTTTTTTAAGTGATTGTCATTATCCTATCATATAAGCCATTATGTTTGAATGTTGCTTTATATACTCTTCCAGATTGCTGGCTGTTAAACCAGTGATTGCACTGCTGCTGTCATAAACCTTTCTTTTTTGTGCTTTTACGTTTGTGTAATGAAGTTGTAGTCAGTAGATTTAACTCTCACTTTGAGCCAGTGGGGAGTGAAATAAGGGATTTCTTCTCCTTTTGCATGGAGTGATATTAGCAGGATACAGATGATCGTTTTTGTAAAAGTTCAATGAAAAATGTGCAGTTTATTGTGAACTGCTCCCGCTGCTCGAGGTTTTTGTTTGAGGCAAAAGCTTATTGTGTCTGTGGGTGTGTGGGTGTGTGTGGGTGTGTGTGGGTGTGTGTGAGTGTGTGCGCTTGTCTGCACCCGTCGGTGACAGACTCTGGAGGAGATGGATTAGGCTTGCTGTGTCATTACTCAGATAGAGACAGGTAACCGACAGACAGGCTGCGACGCCCACCTCAGCTTCTGACCCAGTGATGACAGTTGTTGAGTTGTGTAACAAAACCACACCTCTTTGATTCTCAAGGAATATCAATAAAAGTCAGAAACGGGGTTTGTGCCAATAAATCAGTCTGCTGCTACAATATGAGCTTTTAATTAAATATCATAGATCACTACTGATTTTCAGTACCTTAAAGCCTGATTGAAACCTTAAAGGATTTAATAGGGCTCAGTTGAAGTCTGGTTTCCCATTATTATTTCTTCTGTCAATAATACTGCGGAGGAAATGTTAATATTTTGCTCTTTTTGTCTGTAAATTTCTGATGTTTTCAGCTGTTTTTTTTATTAATTCAGATTTATTTCTTATTTTCCTTCATACTGGACAAATGTCTACTGTAATCATTATGTAATCAGACTTTTGAAGCCATATTTCTTCTGGTTCATCGCTACTATTTACCATTGTTATACTCAGTGTCATGAATTTAAGTGAGTTATGGAAAAACGCACATCTCAAAGATCAGCAGCCTCTTATTTCTTATTTTTAGCATGTTTAGGTGTAACCTTCACAGTTAAGATGGGATAAGATTTTTATTAACTGTCACAATATTTTTTTCTACTTAGGGGATTAAACTGAACAGGCCTTATAATCCAGTCAAGCGTGAGGTCCCATGATTGCATCCATCTCATCAAATTGCACACAAATTAAATAAAGTTGCTTCTATGCATAACAATGGATAAATCCACAGAGGCTTGCTAAAAACTGAGTAGCAACTGAAGTGTCTGGTTATGTTTTGTCAGTACGTTGTCATGCAGAAAGGCCAAGTGGATGTTTGGTGAAATGAATCTCTGTCACAGTAATTCAGGGAGAATGCCAGCCTCCGAGGGTTGAGTTAATAGAGTAGCTGCTAGGACTGAATTCAGTTCATCAGGTTCTGCAGGATATAAAAATGATCCAGGAACCGGCATTAAAACCAGACCCAATTTTCGCAAGAAAGTGTTGTTGGTTTTCTAGTAATAAAAGTCCTTGGGAAGATTGTACTTTAATGCAAGGACACCTTAGATGGGAAACTTGAGGCACTTATGGTCAGATGGCAGTGTTTGCCACTATTTACTGGTCATTCGTTCAAGCAACATTGAATGGCCTGTGTTTATGTCCTGTAGAGATGTTACACAATGAAAACTCTCCAGGTACAGGTGAAACGTACAAAACCTATAAGTGACAGTCAGTATTTGTGTGTCCATGACGTCAATCTTCCTGGTAACTTTAATGATATATTAGTACTGCGCACACAACCATGCAAAATAACCTAATGGCCCTGCCCACAATCACTCCCTAAGCATGAAGTTTTGGGCAGCTAAACCTGTGCTGATGCTGCTTTTCCATCCTTGCCTTACTGATGGGGTTGCCAGATCAGTAGTGCTTGTAAAATGTTCTGTTTAGTCATTCAAATGTGAGATATTGGTGTCTAATACAACACATTATGCAGCTGCTTGTTCCAAGGCCATCTATCTTCACTTTTACATTAGGCTGTTTTAATTGAACCTATGTGTCTGTTACAAACCCACTTTCCCTCCCTCACTTCACACACCACCAACCTTGTCACTGTGCACCTGCCTGCCTCCTTATGCACTCTTTCTGTCCACAGGAAACACCACAGATATCAATGACAACAGGTAAGACCTGAGCACTCTTTTTAAATAACTGCAAAGCACCTGCTGGTGTCTGTCGCTGACTTACTGGAGGGTAGAAATATTGGTTGTAATTAGCTGTCATTTAATTTCAGTGAGTAATTAAGTTAATGCACCTAGTAGCAGTAAATAATGGTAGAAGCATACGTCACGAACTGTGCTGCCACATTTGCCTTGCACGCACTGATCGCACTTCTGTTTTAGAATGAGGATTGTAGAAGCATTGATTTGACTCTTACCGCCGTTTCTTTCTGCACCGTCGCTGCCCCCTTGTTGCTGTCACTGCTACTGCTGCTGCTGCTGCTGCTGTGGATGATGCTGCAACGGCCTGTGATTCTGCTCTATCTGTCTTAGCATGTGTCTGAATGTGAATTCTGTATCCAGAACTGATGTGTGTGACAATCAGGACCCAGCTAAACTCTACAGTCTGCAGCCAGAGGCTTCAGCCAGCTAATAGTCCTGAGCAGGTAAGAAAGCAGAATGGCAAAGCTATTTATTGAGAAGATACACGATTAACAATTCATAACCATTCAAATTGGTCATTATTTATATGGTTATGAATGCTGGTTGTAGGAGTACCCTGTGAATTTCTCGCCAAGAGCCCCAACAGACTAGAATCAACACTGACAGATTTGGTAGTAGGATGCATAGAAGCGTGTTAGATAATGCCCGAGAACGTCCGAACGGACACTTTCCTCGGTTCATCGTGCATCTGTGCTGTAGTAAAATGCGATTAGAATTGATGTATTGGGTCATGAGGTCTTATGAATCAGCACTATTTCTTTAAGGCTGTTTGGCTTCAGCTCTGTGGGCAGCTGTAACAATGTGAGAAACCAGGGTGAGTTTTTATTTTAAGAGTGTGAGACACTTTGCACAAAAATACCTAACGGACATGATCAGTACGCACCTTACTTTAAAAATACTTCACTGTTGACAGTGAATTGACCTTATTTAGGAAAGCTAGCATAATTGAATTTAAACTGCAATCATTTTCTACTACGACGTTAAGACTAATAATGTTCAATATGCTATATATTCCTACACTCTGAGGAATGTAATGAAGGTGAGGGGACGTTATTCTAACTTTTCAAGTCCTTTCAGCTGGAGCAAAGTTGCAAGCGAGTAAATACAAGTTTTCCACAAAGCTGCTGAATTTTATGTACTGTTAAATCTAAATCGTGCCCCAGAGTACACTGTGCAGTTCTCAAATATAAGTAACTCCTTAGTAAAGACACCAGGCATAAAATGACTCGAGACATGTTCCTTCTGGCAGTGATGGCATGACTCACTGGCTGCTGTCTCCTGTTTTCTGCAATCCTTTGCTTTCACCGTTTCTCTCAAATGTATCTGTCGCTCTTATTCACTATTTCTGTCTCTGTCTGTCTCTCTCTCTCTCCAGGCAGACGTTTTTTCTGAGGCCTCTGTAAATCTGCATGCAGCTGATCACTGTCCTCCCAGACTCCCCTTCCTCTCGCATCCTTCTCACCTCCTGTGTCTTTTTTAGGCACCCTGCTTGTTTTCTTCGATCCTTTCTCGTTTCTGTGTTATGACGTGTGGGGTGTAACAGTTTGACAAGCACTGCATCTCAAATGCCTGACCTGGCAACCTACACCTGTGATGCTGCTGCACCCCCTCCCCCATGACTTGAAATACGAAGGGACCACAAATAGAAAGGTGGGGAAGAGAAAGTGCCGTGTGGTAGGTTTCCACTAGGATGTGCTGTTTGTCTCAGTGAAAGACTGGGTGAGGGATGTCGGCATTGAGCATTATGACTATTATTAGAACTATCATCAGTATCATTAATAAACATATGGAATATCTAAAAGACAAAAAATACTAACAACATGAAAACAGTGTGAACTTTGCAATCACTTTTCTGATATTTATACTTTTGACTGCATGTTGATTTTCAGTGTTGGTTGTCAGCATTTTTCAAAAAATACGTATTAAAGAGGAAGAACACTAGTGAAGCAACAATATAAACATGTTAAAGTCCCAAAAAGAGTATAGGAGATGCTGTATAAGAATCGAGATGTGTGTGCTGTTAGTACAAAATCCCATTAGAAGAACAAAAGCCAACAATGCCCTAGGCTGTCTATCAGAAATCTGTGACCTCCACAGCCTGTCTGTGGCTCTCAGTAAACAGTCAAAAACAGGTCGTGCCTATAATGTGTCATTTTTCAAAGGCTAAGTAATTCCCCCAAAACGTTTGAGGACTGCTCTTTTTTTATCAAATGTTAGTCAGTGTACTTGTTAAGGACTATGCTCAGTCATGGATTTAAACACATTTGGTGCTCTGGTGAGCATTTACCGCAGCAGCATGATGTATGCAGGACTGACTAAAAATACTCCACGGTTTATAGTGATGAGGAAAAATTTTAGAAAAGTGTGAGAGTGTGGCTCAGTGATGAGTTTTTGCACAGCACATAGCCTGAGAAAAGCGATATGAGTATTCGTAGTAAATCAAGTCCGTAATGTTTTGCAGGCTACCGATGCCAGCAAACTACACTCGCTGGCCACTATATTAGATACACCTGTGCAACTGCTCATTAAATCAGGAAATCTCATGGCAGCCACTTTATGCTTTTAGGCATGCAGAAAAGGGGAAGAAAAGCACGGTGCCGTGCTGGTCCGAGTATTTCAGAAACTGCTGATCTACTGGGACCGAGGTATTCAGAAGAACATCTATAAGTGCACAGCACATCAAACTTTTAAGCAGATGGGCTACAGCAGCATAAGTCCACACCAGGTGCCACTCCTGTCAGCTAAAAACAAGAACTGGGGCTACAGTTTGCATGGGCTCACCAAACTTGTGCAGCGACTTTCAGAAGGCAGGATCCGAATTTGACGTAAACAACATGAAAGCACGATTCCATCCTGTCTTGAATCAGTGGTTTAGGCATGTGGTGGTGGTGTAATGGTGTGGTGGATTTTTTCTTGGCACATTGTTGAGCATTGTTTAACTGCCACATTGACCATGGCGTACCCATCAGCTTATTTCTACTTCCAGTAGGATAACGAGTCACAAAGCTGAAATCAAACTGGCCTCAAACTGGTTTCTGGAGCATGACAGTGAGTTCTCTGCTCAAATGCCCTACAGAGTCAGCAGATCTCAATCCAAAAGAGCACCTTTGAGATGTGATAGAGTAGGAGTCACATCATGGATGTGCAGTTGACAAATCCCTGATGAATGTTTCTAGCACCTTGTTAAACTAATGCAATGAAGCACCAAGGCAATTCTTCAGGCAAAAGTGGACCTAATAAAGTGTCCCTTGAGTTTAAATTACTCATACACACACACATATACTGTGGATGATACTTGGCCAGGGCTTAATATAGACAATAAACATACGAGACTCCACAAGACTCTTTAAGGCACAAGTTTTGTGTTTTATTAGCCTCAGAGGATACATTGTAGCAAGTTTCGGCTGTGAGCCAAAAGTAAAGACAAAAGCAAATGAAGACAGATTGTTTTGAAAAGACTCATCGTGTAGTCGTAAAGGCAACTTTACGCTGTAAATTATCCCTTAAAACTGCCTGTCAGGGATTGTGCGTGAAATATTTAGTCACCGTCATGTTATGCAAGAGCATGGCAGAGTGGAAAAAGTGTGTAGCAACTATTTTTATACTAGCTGGAAAGAAATATATATTATTTAACATTTGCTGTACTTCAAATATTTACTGGCTATTTATCTTTAATTTACAACCATTGTAGAGTGAAGCATTATCATTTTGTTTTGATGTGCAACTGTATGATTTTTATAGTTCCTGTATTGAATCATAAAGATTTGAGATTTCGACAGTTTTCTGTGAGAGCCGCCGTTCCAAAAAACGTTTAAAAGATGACTAATCTTATGGTTCTTTGTTGAACCACCTCATAGTGAAACCAAAGCCCCGACTGTAGTGACTCACTTAAATAGGATCTTATTCTGCGCAAGCCCTAAGCTCTGCTGGAGACATGAAGCAAGGGTTACTCCAGGTTATCAAGAGCTGATACAATCCTGTCCTATCCTGCTGACTCACACACACACACATGCGCACATGGATGTAGCACCTCATCAGCCAGTGAGGTATTTGACCTTTGACCCCTAAGTACAGATAATGTATCAGTCGTGTATTGATTGGGTGTAGTCTGAGTTTTCTGAGCACATATGGTGGATGTTCACTCACACACTGATGGTCAGTAGCTCCGCGCCAACCGACACATTCTCTCTGTGCACTTCCTGATCAGACAGTCAGGATGGGAGGGTCGAGGGTGACAGTGGACACTGAGCTTTGCGTGTCTGTGTGCAGTTCTGTATTTGATTGCGTGTATTCCACAGATAAAAGCAGAGATTTGCACCAAAATGGACCAGTAATGTATATCAAAGCAGTCTACAGGTTAGTGTACATGAACAACATATTTGTCTTTAAGAGGGACAAAGGGAGGAGTTTTATTTTCTGAAGTGCACAACATGTAAAGTGTGGCTGTGTTGCAGACATACACACTTCCTGTGCTGTGTGGTTTCTGAGATAAAGTACGTTTACTTCACTCTGTAATAGTGTTTTTCTACAATGTTATGACAAACATAGACTGTATATAAAAGATGGACATAGTCACCACATCACCCAGTGGTTTGTAAAGTTCTGCCATGAGGTCTTGAACTGAGCTTGTTGGCCTTCTCGGTGTTTTGCTTGTAAAGTCTTGTTTCAGAGTGGATGCCCCTGCTCTAAAGTATACCCTGCTTTCCTTTTCTTTTTTATTCTAATCAGAACCATAATTGATAAAATGAACAACTTGTCGTATTTGATAAGAATTGAAGCTAGCCAATAAGAGTTATCAGGAAAGTGTTTACTGAGGTAATGGAGGGAGGGAGCTGAGGGTCACTTTCACATCAGATTGTATAGACCTCTACATAATCTGACATGTTATTGAACCCTGAGGAGTCAGACAAACTGTAGGTTTGATCCACTCTGGCTTCACTTTTCAGACTCTGCAGCTATGTCCTCCTTTCATATTCAGTATATGATGAAAAACATAAGGAATTATCTATCTGATATTGTTTAGTACCATTCCCTAACCTGCTTATGCTTCAGTGGGTCAGGCGGGTGGGGGGGGGATGTGGTGCTAAGGTTACCAATCAACACACAGAGATGGGCTCACATCCACACCTTTAGACAATTAGGTCACCAATTAACCCAGCTTATGGATGTCTTTTAATATCCCAATTTTAACTAACTGGCACCATAAAATATTTAATTACTATATTACTATATTTTTTATGGTTGTCCCTCTTTAACACAAAGATGTTACTTGTAACAGACAATTCTTATTACAGGACTGAGGTTGAGTGAAATGTGTGTAGCATTCTAATTATTATTACATCCCTTTAATTGCCCTTTAAATCAGAGTATTTTTTTCATCATCTGTCTTTCTAAAAGGTAATAAAAGGCCACTGAACTTTTGAAGTTGTGTGTGTTTACATAACCTATAGAAACCACGAGCTGAACATAAATGGCCCTTCTCATCAGCACGCTGTCGCTGAAAACAGCCTCCTGAACGTGCACTGTGGTTGCTGATCAAACTGGAAGTGTTTGAATGACTGTGTGTGGATCTGCATTTATTTTATTTAAAAAAAATAATTGTTCTGTTTGTGTTAAAGTAATTGTAACAAATCTAAAAAAAATATTCCAACAAGATCAAAAAAATTGTGATACTGTATCCTGAATATGCAGAAACAGAACTACAGGAATGGTCGAGCGGTTAAAAAAAGACAGAGGCGAAGTGTCTGTGTTTATTTGTACAACTGTGTGTTGTTTCGTTTGTTTATGGCGTGAGACTTAGTGCATGAACTACTCTCTTCTGTAGCTGCTGAGAAACAGCGCTGTTATTTCATGAACTCACCTTTCAATAAATATGATGCTGTGTACAGAGAATTACCACACGCTCTTGTCATTATTCTCCTTTAATGTCATTTGTAAAAGCCAAATAAAACATTATAACGTCAGTAACCTCTGCAGCTCGCAGGAGAAAAGCAGGAGAGATAAAGCAGCTTTAAAAACAGCTGCACCAGTGAGGTCAGTGTGACCTCACAACAAATCCCCAGCAAAATACTGGAATTAACATTACCTGGACCCTTTAATGAAGTCTTGTAAAATGTGACCTTATTAAATGTACTAAAAATGTACATTATAATGATGTTACGTTATAATGATTTTCTACCATTTTGTTCAGACTATGTTTATCTAGTTCAACATTTTGATTTTTGAAACGAGGACACCAAACAAACCGTACAGTTTGTTTGAGAACACGTTTTCGATTTAACATTTTCACTTCAAGCTGAAAGAGCACAAAGTTTGGGGAGCTGTTTCAAATTGAAATAAGATCAGTATGCAATGATTCTGAAATCATTCTAACCTTGTATTTATTTGAAAATAGTATTTATAAAGAGTTTCTGTATTTACTCCAGCTGTGCTTCTTACCAGAAAGTAATTTTGTACATTTATCATTAGTTTAAACCATCCAGCGATACTTTTCAGATAAATGGACAAATACATTAATACAGTACATATATCTCTGTGTCCTGGGTTTGAATTCACCAGCCGGCTGATGTCGTTCTGTGTGGAGTGTGCGTGTTCTCTCTCTGCCTGTGTGGGCTCTCTCCAGCTTCCTGCCACAGACCGAGACATCCTCATTAGGTTAACTGGTTACTTTAAATTGTCCATAAGCGTGAATGATTGTCTGTCTGTCTCTCTGCGTTAGGCCTGCAACAAACTGACAGCCTGTCCAGGTTGTACACCACCTCTCACACCACGAGTCTGACATGGATGACTGGATGGACAGACAGACAGCTTTCCTCTGGAAATGTTTTGAGCTTTGGGCAAATATTTGTTTCCACAATGCACAATTCTCTCAAGTTCACCTGTTACTCCTGAAACACACACACACTTTTGTCCAGTTCATTATCTACTTTAAAGTTTTAACTGGAGCAGATCAGTGTGGAAACATCGTCTAGTTTCAGACTTTCTATACACAACTGCGCTTTAACAATAAGCAACATGCTTTTTCAAATAGCAGCATATTTTTAGATGCTAAATAGACCTGTGATATTTTCTATTTTAGTCTGAATTTTGACCCAGATGAGATACCTGTAACATACATAGCGCACAAAATACATGATAAGAATCAAATTTGTATTAAGTATCTTGGATAAGTGAGATATTAGGGCATAGTCCAATATTGTGCATGACCTCATGAATCCAGCCAAGGAGGTAAAGTTTGATTGGGCAATGGATGGTCTGGCTGCCCTGGGCCAGGAGCCATGAGGGTAAAGTGCATCAGGAGGGGACACAGATCATAAGACTTGTATCATACTTAAACAGCAGTCAGTATCAGTGGAAACTGACTGAAACAGTGGCTCTCATCCTGTGCAGTGCTGAGTGGACCTGAACTTAAAAGTCTGTGAGTACACATCTAATGCATATTTATAAAGCATGACATCTGACACTTGTATTATTTAAATTCTGGAGTTTCTGCTGTGGGCAATTTATAAATTAGTAGGAAACGCTCGACATGAGTGTTGTAGCAAACACTGAACATTAATGAAGATCACAGGTTTTAAGCTGCCTAAAGCATCGTTATAAATTTTATAGATATAAATTTTATATAATGATGGCAGAACTGAGTTATTGAGTTCAAGGGTTCTTCTGTGAAGGAGCTATTAAACCAGTGTTGCATGTAACCACACAGGAAATTTTTCATGTAGGTAAAAGTAGGTCATGAACCCAAATCTAATTTTAAAACAGCTCTATGAGTAATGTTTTCTTAACAGATCAAAAAGGAGTGACTGTATTTTGCTGAAAATCTATTAGTACTGGCTGCTCGTGAAATTAAGTGAAGCATTGACTACACATCAGTTACACATCCCCTTTGACAAAGGGAGACAAAGTTCATCAATACAACAAATCAAAAAGAAAGTTATAGCTGCTCGGGCTCAAGTAGAAAAGAGGTCAAGCCAGTAAATATTTTCTTAAACATAACATAGACTCATCAATAATCTTAGAGTTGTTACATGAGGATGATTTGCCTTAAAAAATCCTATATGACTCTGTCTGCAGCTGCACAGCGTCTAATCTGAATAACTTTGTGAAGCGTGTCTGTCTAACAGAGGAATGACCAGAAAGTATGGGTCACTAATGGGGTCGATGACTGTTTTTTACCCCGCAACGCAACCTCTCTGCTGTGTAGCTTATCTCTTATGACCTGCAGTGGAGACACATATCTTTATCATTTGTGTAGATTGTTTAGCTTGAACTGCAGTGACTTGTGGCTTGTTGTGGAAAACCACTGTGGGTAACCACCGTTCCATAACCCCGAGCTTACAGGTGCCTTTGTCCAGACAAGCAGTTCTCCACTTTTTCAGTTTTGGATTCACACGATTGGCTTTACTACACCGGCACTGAGGCTCATCAGGAATGATAATAATCTCTGACATGAGGCAACCAGCCAGCAATGAGCCAGTGACCTGATGTAATCTCTCAATTTATCGTGGAGGATCCTCTCACGTTATTAAACTTTAACAAAAAGCTAAATCCAGGTTGAATCTCATGGTAATTGTGCCAGCAGCTGCACTGCTGCTGGTGGGCTGAAACACACAGGTAAACAGTAAACTGCTGGCAGCTAGATTCAGGAGCATTAAACTCTCGTACTTAGTGGAAACAGTTTTTTTCCCCAGTAAAATAAAAATATGTGTTGTATCGAATATAAACTTTATTAGTGGATCTTATTTTAATTTTGCATTTATTACCATTAATTCAGTCTTCCTTGAACTATGACAAAGTAATTCTCCCTGCTTCTTGCAGTTTACTGATATAAAAATACTTCCCTATCAAACATTTTAACAGTTATGCTGAAGCGAAAGATGACTAGATGTGAAAAAACTGCTCACACATCCACAACATTCAAAGTGAAAACACAAAATAGTAAAATATACGCATCACAACACTAACTCTAACTGAAGGATTTGAACTTAAACATTCATGTGTGTCTTACTAATGTGCAAAACTATACCAGTAAAAGTTGCTTACTGTTTATAGGCTGTTCTCCACAAAGCATTTACAACATTTTACGTGTCACAAGTTTGCAAAAAATGATATATTAATGCAAACAGCCTATTTTAGTTTAAAATAAATGTGTTACAGTTATACTCATCACAATTTACCTAAAAGATTTCAGCATGAGCTATACACGTGGAATAAATAAAAGTATTACATCACTGACAGGCATCAGTACGACAGCACGTGCATTCATTGAAAACAGCATTTTGTGAGACTAACCTCCATCACTAAAACGCAGGATCATCCATCTCTGTCCCACTGAGTCGTGAGGGTAGCCATGACGACCACAGAGCCCGATAGCAGGGTATATAATCGGAACATCAAGGCCCGACAGTCATCTGACAACTCAGGCTCTGGTATGGACTAAATATTGTTTTATGATGTGTAAGGGAAGTAATTTACATTTATTTTAAAGCTGATCTTTCAGTTCTGTCTATTTTACACAGTTTTAGGTGAAAGATATATTCAGTGTATTTAAAAGTTTAGCGAACGATGTGAGAAACATCTGTTCTTCTCTCTGCAGCTGGCAATCATGATAAGGTGGTGGAAGAAGATGCGAGGCAGTGGGAAAGATGTGCTGAGGTATTTCATCACTGTTTCTTTAAACAGTGAATGAAAGTAGGAAAGTGCTTTGCAAAGGCAACACAATTACTGAAACATAAACTGTGATATAAAAGAAATATTTTTTCCTCTTGCAGAAGATCAAAATAAAAGTCATGGAGCAGGTCCAGGATCAGCTCAATGAAATTCTAGACAGAGTTCTGACTGAGTCCGTCCAGTCTCTCTCCAACACCCAGTCAACAGTAAATGGAAAGACAAAAAATATAAGCTCATCCAGGTAAGAATGAGACACATATTGCTCTGTTGGTCACCGTATCTGTCATGCTAATCACTGAAGTAAACGTGTGTGTCTGGCTTTCTGTTTATGCTTTGTGTCAGATCTCAGAGAATGGATGATGGCAAAGTGTTTATGGCCAGGGCGTCAGTGCTGGAGTAAGTATAAAAGGTGCAAAAGGACCAAAATTAACACAAGGTTACAGCTGAGGACTGTGTTCACTGGTTCGACTGATTGGTCTACAGATTGTCTAAAAAAAAATGTGAAATACTCGTCAAATCACAAGATGAAGAAAAGCAGCAAATAAGTGTACATAGTGCTACATAATCAAAATAGTTTTCAAATAGAAAATTCTAATTTGATTACAGATTGCATATAACACTGCAAAAAGCCATACATACCATTCTGATGTGGAAAGTTAGAAATATGGATATACGCATGGTTTGTACACTTTATTAGGTATACCTGTTCAACTGCTTGTTAATAGACATGTCTGACCAGCCCATCAAATGCACATTTAAGCATGCAGATATGGACAAGGCGACCTGCTGAAGTTCACAATGAGCACGAGAATGAGAAAAAATAATAATTTAGGTGACTGTTAATGTGATATGGTTGTTTATGCCAGACAGGCTGGTCTGAGTGAAACTGCTGATCTACTGGGATTTTCCCACACACCTTGGGGTGGCTGTAGCTCAGGTGGTAGAGCAGCTCATCTACTAACTTGGTGGTTCAATCCCAGTCTGCTCCAGTCTGCATGCCAAATATCCTTGGGCAAGATACTAACCCAACCCATGTTGCTCTCCAATGCATCCGTCGGAGTATGACTGCATGTGTGACTGTTAGATAGGAAGCACTTAGAAACAGCTCAGGGGGGAAAAAGTCCTTGTGAATGAACAAGTTACAGCAGCAGAAAGTTCACATGGGCTCCTTCACATAGAGACTGAACAATGGAGGCTGAAAAACGTCTAAATTTATGCTGCTATTTTCATATGATAGGGTGAGAATTTGGCGTAAACGACATGAAGAATGTATCCTGTTTGTCAGGCTGGTGATGCTTTGATGATGTGGGGTATAATTTTGGCACACCTTGGGCCCCTTAGTACCAACTGACCATCAGTGTCACAGCCTACCTACGCATCGTTGCTGACCCTCTCCATCCCTTTATGACTGTCTACTGTCTACTCATCTTCTGATGGCTGCTTCCAGCAGCATAACAGAAGTGTCTTAAACATGAGTCATCTGTACTCAGATGTCCTCCACAGTCACATGCCATCTCAATCCGAGAGCGCCTTTGGTTTGTGATGGAACATGAGAATTACCTCATGAATTTAGCCAAAAAGTCTGATGCTATCGCTTCAATATGGCCTTAAATCTCTGAGGAATGTCCCCGGTACCTTTATGAATCGGCGACACAAAGAATTAAAGCAGTTCCGAAGTTAAAAGGGAGTCCAAGCCAGAGCTAGCAAGGTGCACCCAATCAAATTGCAAACTTAGATAATCTGACTGGCACGTTTTTGTAAACCTTTACAATATTCACAGCAGAGTTCGCACAGATTTAACAAACATGGGTCTATTTTATTGACTTTGTTGTGTATTTATTTGTGTCTGTCTTTCCTCTTCTTGCTCAGTGACCTGTTCGAGATCAGCCACATCCGGACCATTTACCACATGTTCATAGCTGTTCTCCTCATCTTCTTTTTGAGCACTCTGGCTGTTGACTACATCGATCAGGGCAGGTCAGTGGGACATGTGGATGTGTTTGTGTGTGTATGGCACTGTCATGTGTCAAACTCTTTAACCCTGAACCAAGTCTAACAGAAACTCAATTAATCCAAGTCAATAGAGACTTCCTGTTCTCTTCTTATCTCCCGCCTTCCTTCCTTGCCTCTCTGCTCATCTGGTAGCAGAAAGATAACGAATCAACCCCTCTGAGTATTTCTTCTGTTGCTTTGGGCAGCATAGTAATGATTTGGTTTTTGTTTGCAGTTGCAAATGTTTCTCATTTGAGCTAGTGCCAGTGGGCAACTCTGCTGTGTGCAAATTATTTGATCCATTCAGCTTCAGTTAATAGTGATTTTTTACATGTGCTAAATGATTGCACACAAATAAGACTATCACACTTGTATTTTTTTTTTCTTTAAAAAAGGCACTCAGCTGTAAGTGTGTTTAAAATCTATTAATATTATCACTGGAGGGGCCTTTTGGATGAAAGAATGTCAGAGGAAAAATATTCAATACAGAAAAGCTGAAACATAGTATAGAAAACAGAGTCTATGCCCTTAATTTTCTATATTTTTGATTATTTTTTCTGCTTAAAAGTAATTTCAACATTATTTTTAAATAATGAATATGATTTATGTTTTGTTCTTTTCTTTATTTGTTGTTTTTTTCAATCTCAGGTTAGTGTTGGAGTTTGACCTGCTGTTCTACGCCTTTGGGAAGCTGGGGACGGTCACCGTAGCCTGGGCCATCATGTTTTCTTACACCCTGATCGTTCCCTATTACACCCTGCTGTTTTGGGGTTCTTTGTACCACAACGTCCCATCCAAGTTGGGGCTGTCTCTGGGGATGGGGCTGATCCTGTCTCTCATACAGACCTGCATACTTGGAGTCTTCCCCATCTACGTTGTTGTGCACCACCAGTTGCCACCTGCATCGCGGTTTATTGTGATACTGGAGCAGGTGAGTCTGTCACACGGGCAGCCGGCCATTTTTTCATTTACTGCATATTAAGAGTAAAGAGCCACTTTGCATTCAAATGCAACAGAAAAAAAAAAGATTATTGGTAATGACCTGTGCTAGAAACACACTGTATCATAGATAACATTACACATATATTCATTGGTAATCATAGGTAATCCAAATTGTAAAAGCAGTAATTCACTGCCCTCAGCTGGAACATTGTGATAAGGATAGCCTGCTGGCCAGAGATGGGAGCTTTCCAACTGGAAAGTCACCAAAAGAGAAAGCATCTCTGGCAGCAGATCTCACTGCAGCCAGCATTTGAACATCACAAACCCATACACTAATACCTCCTCATCCTCTTTATCACATCGGCCCCGGCCTCCAAAATCAGTCTTAGCACTAAAATCATTTTAGCTCTGTTTGATGGAGTGAGATAATCTCGGTGCTTAGATGCTTCTGGGAAACCTGGTCACGATCCTCATCTGAGTCCAATCAGTCTTTTTTTGTATTTACATGATGTTCATAGCATTTCTAAACTGCTGAGTTTGATGCAGAAATTAAATATTCAAACTCCCTGATTTGCCCAAAAATGCAGTTCACTGCTGCTTTATGATGCTCCCTGCCATACGCAGATTGATTGTGCATCATCTCTGAACTGCAGTTTATGACAAATTAAGGCAACATGATGAACCAGTTGTCCGATGTTGCTGCTCTCTGTCCCACCATGCTGCACTGCTCCCTGTTTGATGGGAGTGCACATAAATCATGAGTCAATAACAAAAGAGAAACAAGAAAGAGATGGGGCTGTGAGTATCTGGATGTTTCATTTCGGGCAGCTTGTCAGTTCTTGGAGTGAAGACATACATGTACTGTAGAAGCAGCTAATACTGATACACTGTCTCCCTTCACTTAATAACTGTATCCATTTTCTCCAGATTCGATTCCTGATGAAAACCTACTCGTTCTTAAGAGAAGCGGTTCCTGTTATCATGAAGAATGCTCCAAAGAAAGGTATTGTATTGAAGTCCGGTGTATTTACTCGCCGGGCACTATCATTACTCACGGTGACACTCCCGGAAACATGGGGAAAAAATGACTTAAGCAGAACTCCACAGGTTACCTATGTAATAATTTACGCTGACGTTAAAACTAACAATGAATGTGCGGCTTGAGATGCTCTTCTAAAGGTCTGTTAGTGGGAGATAAAAATAAGAAACATGAAGGGAGACTCGCGGCTGTAAAACCGAGAGCAAAAACATGAATACTTAAAACAAATGCCCCCTGGAGAAAACTGTAGCCCTGACTTAAGTAGTAAACCTGACATGAAATCGAAACGGAAGTTAAGATCATTCCTTCACACAGAAGGTCCTTTAAATACATTTTTTATAGAGTAGGGCTGTAATACAAGTTTTTAAAGGATGCCACACTAGCTGGAATAAACTACAGCAAACCATTTAGTAAAACTGATGAGAGTCTTTAAGGCAGATAATTTGGTATAATGGCTTAATGATTCAGCGACAAAGCGAGTGTTGTTTAATTTTTAAAGACAGCCACTTGTTTACAGGTTCTTGCATTAAAGGCACAGTGAAGCTGTAAAATTTACAAAAGGAGAAATTAAATGAATAATGATTAAGACAACAAAAATTTAATGGGAAGCCACTTTTAAAATAATTTAAAGGTCTTGGGGCTGAAAACTTATTGGGACTCAAACATGATGGCCATACTAACAGCATTGTCTTTGTCTTTTCAGGAGAAAATCCCAGATTCCCAACATTTTCCAGCTATCTGTACTTCCTCTTCTGTCCAACGCTTATTTACAGGGAATCATACCCTCGGTAGGATATATTAACCCCTCATTTTGGCTGGTTATTTATGCTCTTCTGTTCTAGTAGTTATCAACATTATCCATGTAGAGCTTTTTATGTGTCAAACTGGTTCTGTTATAATCATGTGACACAAACTCCCAAAACCAGCGAGGATTTTCTTTTGTATTCATTACAGTTTAAAATCCCATCTCTTAGAATCTATAGCTCAGCAGCTGCAAACATAAATCTAAGGATGGCTGAAAAACAACAAGATGCAGTTATAATCAGACGTGTTGATCTGAGATTAGATGCATTGTGGAATCCCTATAATCTGGACTGCAACACTAGAGACAAATTCAGGCAACATGAAAACTGATAAAAAAAATTTCAGAACAGAGCATACACAAAGAATAATCTTACATCTGACATTTATAAAATGTCCTTTTGTTGCAGAAATCGCCACATACGGTGGAACTATGTTGGTATTACTCTTGGCATGGTGAGATAAAATTTTGCTTTCCTATTTATAATTCCGCACTTTTGCTTTGAATATCTAACAAAAGACTTGGTAGGGTCTGCTAACTTAAATAGAAGTTTCACTTATTTATACTGAAATAATCTGAAGTAATAACATATCCGTGATCGCAGTTATTGCTAAGCCATCTCCACATTTGTACTTCTAATTCTCGTGTGTGTTCTCCGTTTCATTTCCTCTTTTATGGGATGTTCTCGAACTTCTTTGATGTTCACTTTGCAGATTTTGGGGTGCCTGTTTTATGGCTACTTTATCCTGGTGCGTCTCTGCGTGCCGGTCTTCAGAACCCAGACCAACCTGCCTTTCAGTAAACGAACAATGGTTTTGGCTATTTTTCACTCTATATTACCAGGTATGTTCTGTCATTCAAAGAGTGCTCAGCTGTACACACACAAACTCCACGTGGCCTTTTTTTCTCCCTTTTTTCCCCAGATGACCCACTTACAGCGTTAGAAAGAAGCTGTGTGCAGGTTAAAGTTCATCTGTGACTCTGATTGTGACATCATTTATGTTTATAACATCCTTTATCTCTCATATGCATGAGTCAGCACTGGTTAATATTTTACTAAGCATGCAATGTAGGAAAGGACTCCAGAGTGTCATTAAGACGGCGATAAGATGAAAGATGCTATCATGAATCTGATACAAGTAATCAAAGGCTGAAATGTTTATGACTCCCTTTGAGTGAAGAGCGAGTTAGTGCAATAGCATCTGTGCCAAGTAACAATTCCTCTGAGAAAACTAGGGGCAATGCCCAAAATAAAATCGCTCCATATAATTCTCTGCGTCTCTCTGTGTGTGTTGCAGGAATAATGCTCCTCCTGCTGTGTTTCTTTGCCTTCCTGCACTGCTGGCTCAACCTCTTCGGGGAGCTCCTGCGTTTTGCTGACAGAATGTTCTATAAGGTGTGCGGCTGATTTTTCTGGACACTTTAATTGGTCCAGTGGTCATTTTCTGTTTCTGTGCTGTAGACTCATTATTTTAAGAAATGCTTACTTTTACAGACAAGCAAAGTCTGATTAATGACAAGTGAAACTGCAGCAGGGTGGCCTGCTGGTCCCCAAACAGTTTTACTTTTCCATCGCTGAATCCTGTTGATTTATTTAGCTCTTGAGCAAGAGCTGAAAATACTTGCTTATCGTTGTTGGCCACTTTCACTTCCACAAATCTTATTCGCTTATGGCACTCTAAGCAAGCCTGAGGGTTTGAATGAATTTAGCTATAAAAAATATCAAAGCACTTGGGGGAATGTGGGGCAGGATTTTACCAGAAAACGTCCGTGTGGTTGTGTGTGAGGCTTTTCTTCACTCTTATGTATTTTAATCATAATCATACTCTAATGTTAGCCTTGGGGCTTTTTGTAGGTTTGTGCAAAAAATCAATGTAAGACAGCTAGACCATGTTTGAAAATTGTCATCTTTGTTTTAAAAATGCTAAATAATCTTGAAAAGATTTGAGTGTGTGTATTTTATGTTAGTTACAGGAGTTGATTCACCTAACTTACAATGTGGCTACAAATTGTTCTGAACCTTTAAACCTCTCATCTGCCCTAGATGCATCTCTGTGATAGCACTTTATTGGTTTAATAATGTTCAAATGACACTGCTTGTCAGCTGAAAAAGTTGGGACTGTGGCACACGTGCATAGACTGTATATAAATGATGGCCATGCCACTGTGCCAACACCCATTGGATAGTGAATTGCTGTTTTGAATCCTTCGGATTCGCATTTTGGACTTTTCCTATCTTGGTGTTTTATAACTGCTTATGGCAAGTCTGACGGAGACACTGAGTACACTGCACATCCATACTGTGAGTCACAAGGAAGCCACACCCTAAAGCATACCCTCTTTTATTAACAACTCTAAATAAGACTATAAATTACAGAATGATCAGCATGGTGTATTAAATCAAACAATAAAACCATTTGATTGTGTTTAAGACGTTAGTAAAAAGATGTCACTTTTTTTTTTACAGTCACACTTCTGTTTGCAACCAGAGGAGTCGCCTCCTGCTGGTCATTAAAAAGAATGCATGCATTGGCTTTGTTTTTCTTACATCTGAAATCTACAGGCAGCTTTTATAGAGAGGCTTTGCACACGATCCAAGTTTACACTGAGGAAGGTGTCTGTTAAAACCGATGAAGTTCAAACCAGTATGCCCACCCACGACTGGATGCAGAACTGCATTGCTTTCACCTCCAAGACCGATTTACAAATCATTAGCTGTAGGGTTTGCTATATGCTAAGATGCTTGAATAAAAGTGAATCTCTCATCAGTAAAAATAAATGATCAATAATAAACATTCAGTCCTATTCAGGCCTTTTTCTTGATGTTTTTATTCTGAAGAGTGACTCATCCTCTGTTGTTTTTTCAGGACTGGTGGAACTCTACGTCTTTTGCTAACTATTACCGTACCTGGAACATAGTGGTTCATGACTGGCTGTATTACTATGGATACAGGGACTTCCTTTGGGTGAGCAGAGTACTAATACTGCAGACTAACACATGTGTACTGAACAAAACAAATCTCATAACTCTGTTGCTTTTGTCTCTGTTCATAAGCCATGATGTGTGTGACAATTTAACTCTTGTTAAATCAGTCTGGCCCCTGAACTTTTAGCCAAATCCTCTTTCTGTTCACTCTCCAATCCCTGCAGCTGTCAAATAGGAAATTCCGAACTGCTGCCATGCTCTCGGTTTTCATCGTCTCTGCCGTCGTCCACGAGTATGCTTTGGCCATGGGGTTCGGCTTCTTCTACCCAGTCATGTTCTTGCTCTTTGCGGTCTTTGGAGGTGAGGGGTGTGTTTATTATTCATGGGACAGTCCTTAGCGCAGCATGAATAGATGGTAACTTGTGTGCTGACCCAGCTACAGAAATTCATTCATTTGCCTAAAAGCCTTTTAAAGGGAGAAAAACACAGACACATTTTTCATGTCTACATCATTACTGCTGATAAAAGCACTGTGTTTGAAATGCCTATCCATAGCTTGTTAAAAATATGTAAATGTCGGCTTTTACTTTGAAGACTGTGCCTTCAAACTTTCAAGTTAAATTCTTCAATTATTCACCAAAACACTGTAAAAACTGTGTTTTTATAAGACTCTCGCTATATGAGCTATCGAGCAATGCTTTGGTTTCTTCTCACTGCGTGTCCTTGTCCCTTTATCGACCTCCTGCTCGCTCAGCACAAGAACAGATACAAAGAAAGAGCTGAAAGGCCATTAACAACATCCCCTTTCCCATCTTCTCTTAGTGGCATTCAACTTCACCATGAACGACAAGCGACAGAGCCCTGTCTGCAACATCATCATGTGGGTGTGTCTCTTCATCGGTCAGGGTGTGCAGGTGTGCCTGTACTGCCAGGAGTGGTACGCCCAGATATACTGCCCACGGACAGGGGTGCGTACTCCCACGTTTGACCGAGATCTCTGTTTGTTAAGTTTGTTCCTTTATATGTAGAAAATGCCTTTTCTCCTCTCCTTTATAAATAGTTTCTTCATATCATTTAATAGAATCACATAGAAAGCAATCCTAAAAAACCCATTTTCCCACAATGTCTTACTGGGCTTACGCACAATCTCAAAATACAATCAGCCAGCCCTTCAGAAAGAAGCCATACATCAGTATATTTTATAGCATCAAATGTGGGTCACAAAACATGCTTTCAGTCAGTTATCTAACTTTACTTCTCTGGATACAGAAGCACAAATTTGGCTCAAATCCATAAAGCTTGACAGAAAAAGAGATTAGTGACCTCTTTTTGCAGAAGAATTATGAATAAATGTGTACTGGGAGAGTTCACCTCTGAGAGACTTCTTATAGAGTTTGAAGGCATAAAAACAATTGTATCCCCAAACTGCTCGAGTAGTGAAGGTTTTGTGCAGAAATCTATCCTTTACACAGACTGATTTAAAGTTGTGGATTTCAAATTAAACACCAAGTTATTTATTTGTAAACGTCCTTAAATGGAAAATAGGTCCACGGGTGAACAAACTTGAAAAATAGCCGACTATAAGACTGGACTAACATGCTAGAAAGGAAAAACTCATGTACTACACAAGCATGTTACGCAACTACTGCTTGAGTAGTTCGATGCTGGATGTCACACAGACGTCAGCAGCAAAATGAGAGTGCTAACAAACAGCCTCTTCAACTCCTCCATTATCCTGACTTCACTGTCTGTTTTCATCCCCAGTGATTCATATATTCATTACTCTCCTGCAGACTACATGTATTTGTGTAAACACGTGTACACGGACTCAGCAGCAGATGTGGATAAAACTGTGACATGTTTTTAACACTTTTAAAGTTGCCTTCCGACACCAAGTGTCTGATGAAGTCAGAGATGTAAAGGATTTGCTCGACAGATGGGCTCACTGCTTACCACACTGTGAACAACTGTATGTCCGTGTATCCCCAGAGGAGGAATCCTCTAAAGCCAGTGGAATAATTCACACACACAATGGCTTAACACAGATAACATCTGTCTACAAATAGAAGTGCTCTCTGCACAAGGAGATTGTAACTTGAGAGAAATGGATGTTAAATCTACTAATAAATGAATAAAATGATTAACGTTACTAGAAGGAGAAGGAAGAGAAGCACGGCATGCATATTTGGCCCAATCTTTTTCCTTTTTCTCAACAGAATAGTTTCTGGGAGCTGGTGTTGCCTCGATCCTGGTCCTGCAGCTACCAGAGATGAGACCATCCCTCTCGCAGGCAGGAGGAATAAATGGAAGTCTGAAAGTCTGAAAATAAAGATGGAGCTCTGCAAGCCCTGATGGACTGAGTGTGGAAGAGAGCAAGGTTTTCTGTTATCAGTGCGTAAAAGATTTATTGCAGTCAGGATGTCGTGTCACTGAATTACAGTGGCTTGCAAAAGTATTCGGCCCCCTTGAACTTTTCCACATTTTGTCACATTACAGCCACAAACATGAATCAGTTTTATTGGAATTCCACATGAAAGACCAATACAAAGTGGTATACACTTGAGAAGTGGAACGAAAATCATACATGATGCCCATAGACATTGCCTGATGAGTACTAA